>APFE031287761.1:53760-69628 GCA_000404065.3 Pinus taeda | reverse complement strand
TATAGGTGAAGAGCCTCAGATATCTGAACCAGTTACTCCTTCTTCTAGTGTTCCCGGTTCACCAAAGGTAGATAGAGTCATTACTGAAGATCTCCCCTCTGGTTTAATTTCTATTGAAGAGATTGCCCCAGAAGAGGATCGCGCTTCTCATTTTGAAGACGATCTACCTTCTCTCGATCTTCGAGAGTGTGAATCTATTTTTTACAGTCCCCCTCGAGCTACCACTTGGTATCTTTCGTTGACCAATTTTTTGGATAACTTAGTCGGTCTTTCTCCACCTCGTTTTCCTTTTTCACCTAGAGTTTTTACTCCCCCTACATATATGTCGAGTCCGTCATCTCTAGACGCCTATTTATACGGCGGTCCGTCTGTTCCTCTTGGGTATCAGTCTATTTCTGGTACTTTTTCAGGAGCATCTCCTCGTCCCTACGAACAGAATTTGTTAGCTGGAAGTAGTGGCAGTAGTCAGTTGAGTGCTGAGGAAATTCTTATGATGTCGGGTCAACCTCAAGGCAGTCAGTTACCGCCTGGGGGGCAGCCTCAAGGTACTTCTTATCCGCCTGGGGGCAACCTCAGGGTACTTCATATTTTCCTGGGGGGCAAACCCAGGGTGCTCAGTTTGTGTCTGGGGGGCAACCTCAAGGACAGTATGTCCCTACGGGACAATACCTTCCTCAAGGTCAACCCCAGGCCCAATATGTGCCCCAGGGTCAACCCAGTATTCCTATGTACCCCAAGGTCAACCTTCTTATCAATATCAACCCCAGCGGCAATATTCATATGTACCCCAAGGGCAGCACCCCCAGTATCAGTATATGCCTCAAGGCCAATATGTGCCTCAAGGCCAGTATCAACCGCCTTCAGGTCAACCCTACTATCAATCTTATCCTCAACCTGGTTATGGATCTCCTTATCCGCAAGGTCAATACCCTGGAACGAATTTGGTTTGGGATCCTTCACAGAATCCACAGATGTTGCAACCGAACATGCAGTCGTCTTCCCAGCCTGGACAGGCCGCTGGTCCATCCCAGCAACCCCAGTCTACGGCATCTTCTGCATCTTCTGTAGTCTCTCAGACTGGGCCTAATACTCCCAGTACTCCGCCTCGAACGTCTGCTACGACTACTTCAACATCTCCTTCATCCACCCCAACTTCCTCCGGAGTATCAACAATTCCGGTTTCTACTATTCCTGTGTCTGTTCCTTAGACCTCTATGCCTCAGTCTGGACCTACGATCCAGACTTCGGTCCAGATGCCTGTTGGAAGTACGGTTGTTACATCCCAACCCCAATTTATCCAACCTCCGTACTAGGGACAGTACCAACCTCAATATGGTCCTGCTGCTCCACAACCAACTTACTAGTATCAACCGTATCCTGGGTATACTTATCAACAACCTCAGCAACCCCAGTACGGTCCGGTTAATCCTGGTTTTTCAGGAGGATATAATATCCCTAATGCAATTCCCGTTCCGAGTTATCCTGGATATCCTCCTCCTGGGGCTGGTTTAGTGACCCCAAGTTTTAGAGATCCTAATCGGCAATTGCCTTTTATCGCAATTTTGGATTTACCAGACTTGAGGCGCCTTACAAATGATCCAATAAGTTATCATTCTTATTGGTCGTCAATGCCGAATAAGTTGCCCAGTGAGATACCCAAGTTCGAAGGTAAGTCTGGAGAGGACCCATCAAATCACGTGATGACTTACCACCTCTAGTGTGCATCAAATTCTATATCGGATGATTCGATCCGCTTACGTCTTTTCCAGCGTACACTCATTAGTCTCGCGGCCAAGTGGTACATTGAGTTACCACGGGCCTCTTTTTACAATTTTAGTCAGTTAGCTACCTCGTTCTTAACTCACTTTCAGTTGCCGGTCAGATACGATAACGACACGGAGTTACTAACTTCACTAAAACAATCAATGTCCACGTATATTTCCGATCATATTCATGAATAGAGGCGTCGAAGAAGGTTAGTGAAATTTTTTATCCCGGACCAAATCTTAGCTGAATGGTTTGTTAAATCATTATTATTGAAGATTACTGAAGATGTAGCTAAGGCCGACGTAGTTACTGAGGAGCAAGTCATTGCTCAGACGCAGTACCTTGACTTAGTTTACACTCAGTCGGGTACTTTACACGAGAAGATCCCAGATCTTCCAAAATCAAATCAAATCGCTGCTGCTCCTTCGGGATCTCATGCCGCTGATGGTATGATTGGTACGGTGAACACAAGTAGTAAGAAGAAATCTTCTAAGAATTATTCTCCTATAATCACCCTGCCTGATTCCCCGACAAGAGAGTCTTCTCCTAAAATTTCCGCCGATATTCACGCCGTAGAGACATCTACGGCCAAATCAAAAAACGGTGGAAAGAAGAAGGGTAAGAACAAGAATAAAGCAGACAAGACTCCAAAGGAGAAAATAGAAAAGTCGGAAACCAATGACGAAAAGCGCAAACCTCGATATCCTTGTCTTATTTGTGAAGAGGATCATTATACAAGAGATTGCCCTCATCGGGCCGAGGTTGTGAAAATAGTCAAAGGTTCCCCAACTCCTGCTGTTTTGAAAGATCCGTTTCCAAAGCAGGAGACTAAGATGATAGGTTCTCCCTCTAGTGCCAGTGAAGAACCCATTTTGATGATGTCTCATGTGAGGATTGCGACTCGATCGCAAGATTATGGTAGTAAGAATCCTGTTGATGGCAAGGAAGCAGAATCTTCTCACTCTAATCCATCAACCTCAGCTTTTGGGATGAGATTGCTCAGCAGTCTTTCGATGCACTCAAGCACGCATTGACCCATGCACCGTTGTTGTATCCTGCCAACTACAACCAAGACTACTTCTTATACCTCGCAGCTTCGCATTCCACTATTGGAATGGTGTTAGTCCAGGAAGACGAATTCAGAACGGAACATGTGATATATTATCTTAGTCAGACCCTAAATCCAGCTGAGTTAAAATATTCCCATGTGGAGAAATTGGCTTTGGCAGCTGTTCAAGCTGTCCAGCGTTTCCGTCACTACATTTTACTTCGTAAAACTACAGTTATTTCGGATTGCAACCCTATGATTTATATTTTGACTAAACAATTGCTAGGGGGCAAGTACTCTAAATGGATCGTTATCCTGCAAGAATTCGATTTGGAGTTCGAGAAATCCAAGTCTAAGAAATCCTTAGTTTTCACGGAGTTAATGTGTGATTTCCCGCGTGCTGACACAGAGACTGCGACAGAGTAGTACATTGCGGACGAATCTTTGTTTCTCATCAACACTTTAGATCCGTGGTATGGGGATATCATCGTCTATCTCCAAACCCAATATTTTTGGCTTGAAATTTCAAATTCGGAGCGTCAAAAAATTCGGTTCCAGTCCCAACAGTTTAAGATTATTGGAGATACTCTTTATCGCCGTGGGGCAGACTTGGTTTTTCGACGTTGCTTAACTCACGAAGAGGCTGAGAGGGTTTTGAATGACTGTCACTCTGGAGCGTGTGACAGTCATATGTCTGGGTATGCCACAGCCCAAAAGATATTGCGCGCTGACTACTTCTGGCCGTTTTTATTCAAAGATTGTATTATTGCGGTCCGAAAATGCCACAACTGTCAGGTGTTTGATCGAAAGATGCGTGCACCACCTACTCCTCTCCACCCTATAATTTCCGTCGGTCCTTTCACCAAATGGGGTATCGATTTTATTACTTGTAACCCTTACTCGGCCGGGGGGTATGCGTATATCATCCTCACGGTTGATTATTTTACTAAATGGGCCGAGGCGATGCCTACATTCGAGGCAGACGACAAAACAATAACAAATTTCGTATTCAATCACATTATTGCTAGGTTTGGTGTCCCACAAGCAATCATTACTGACCATGGGCGCCATTTTCGAAACGTCATGATGACTGAACTTACAGGCCAGCTTGGTTTGCGCCACGATAGCTCTACTCCTTATTATCCACAAGCCAACGGTCTGGTTGAGTCTATCAACAAATTTTTGGTTATCATGATCTGACGAATCATTGGTATTCATCGGTTGAATTGGCACAACATGTTATTTTCAGCGCTTTGGGCATACTGCACCTCAGTGAAAACATCAACAGGGTTCACTCCTTTCCAGCTAGTTTATGCCTTGGAAGCTGTGTTGCCCATTTAATGTGAAATCCCATCACTTCAAATGACAATCGAATTACTCCCAGCTACGTCCGAAGAGGAGAAGCATTTATTATACTTAGCTCAATTAGATGAGAGTCGTCGTGATGCTACATTGGCAATCGAGACTCACGCAAAATGGATGAAAGCTCAGTATGATAGAAATGTGACCCCTCGAAATTTTTCAGAAGGAGACCTAGTGCTATTATATGATCAAGCTGACGATAAACTAGGTGCTGGAAAATTCGTTCCCATGTGGCATGGGCCCTACATTGTCAAGCGAAAGCTAGCAAAGGTGGCATATGAGCTAGTTGATTTCGACGGGGACTCTTTGGGTAAACCCAGAAATGGACTTTACTTAAAGAGGTGTTATGCTTAAATGATGGGTATGGAGAATTCCTAGTTAGGTTAGTTAGGTTAGGTTTTCTTTCTAGCTAGTGCGTTTGTTAGTTTAAACAGTGTGCTTAGCTTAGAAAGTGTGTTTTTTTCGTTATTCTAGCTTATCTTGGTTTTACTCTTGATATTACAGATGTCGATGCCTCTCCAAACATACATTGGATTTGCTAATGGTGCTTGTCGTAGTACACAGAATATCTCTTCCACAGCTTGGGTTATCTATTCGCCCTCTGACGAGTTAGTTTCTATGCATGGGGTCAGCCTTGGTCAAACAACAAACAACATTGCAGAATACAGTGCAGTGATTGAGTTATTGTCTGAATCTATTTCATTTGGGATTCGACATTTGATAGTGAGGTTAGATTCTGAACTCGTTGTATTACAACTTAATAGAATATATTCCATTAGAAATTATGTGTCATTAAGATTATTTTTGAGAGTGCATCTCTTGGAACGTGAATTTGACTACATTGAATATCGGCATATTCCAAGGTCTCTAAATACATTAGCAAATGCAATTTCTTCTCGAGTGTTAGACAGACATCTGCGATAATCATACATGTAAATTTAAAAACAATTCATCACACATGTTTAACAAGATAAGCCGGTAAAATGATATATATAGATAGAAGTGTGTCAAAAAATATACATCGTCTTCGATCATAGGTTGAAAAACACCTTATGATCGGCAAAAATGATAAGTACAAAAAATAAAAATGTCACATGTGTCTACAAAGCGACCATCCAATCACTGGTGGTGCTCCCTATATGACACCACTGCACGGGCTACCCTACACAAGAACCTCCTAAAAGGTCCTAGGACTGCGACTACATAGCGCTGAAGCTTTATAGGAATATCATCTATGGTAGTCTCCGGTATATCTGCCGTTAGACGCTCTAGATCCTGCTCCAACTCAGCTAGCGTCTCTGCAGCCACGTCCTGTGGAACCGGTACCGGTGCAACTGGATGTCTCCTCTCGAAAGGCCGGAGATTGGCTGGATGCCGTGGACCTACATCTGCATTTTGAAAATTTTACTGTCAGTTTTGAGACGATATTTAAAAACAAAAAAAAATATAGATAATTTAAAAACTTGTGAAAAATGAAATACCTCTGTCATCCCATTGTTCTCCCTGTGGAAGAACCATGTCCAAATCTCCACGAAAATCCACTTCGGTATAAGGAAAATCATGTATCGCAAAGACCTGGTTCTCCAACCAGTGAAAGTAACCCGCAGGAAATCGGACGACTCCCGCTCCCTCATCAGGATGTCGGGCCATCACCGTAACCCATCGCATCAACTTCGGCTCCCGAGGAGGCCCAACCTCAACTGTGAGATGTTGTGGGATCAACATCAGAACTCTCTCTAAGGCAAAGCTCACAACCAAAGGCCCATATCCAAAAGTCTTTGTTTTCCCGTTCTTTGCCTTAGTCAGTTGGCCCTTCATATTGGCCAACACAGCATCGCACCAGTTGAAAATGGTGCCTCGGTAGCAATCAATCGCTATCCGCATTTGGGACCCGGTGGCAAGGTGCAAAGCGGATGCGCCACAGAGTCTGGTAACTGTAAAGGCAATTACCATAAGTTCAGGTCGGGATATGAATTTGATTTCTATCCCCTTCTCCTAGTTTTGATTGTTGCACCACTCTAACCGGAGACTAGCAAGGGATTGGCCACCCGGCCTAGTCCCAAATAGAGACAGGTGCTCGCCCCTGCTAGGCAAACTAGTGAGAAAATATATGTCTGAGGGCTCTATCTCGAGCTGGTGCCCCCCGATATAAAACCATTGATCCTGAACATTCCACCTTTCGACCAGCCACTCTAAGAATGGCACCTGGGCCCTCATGCCAGGTATGGCCCAGTATTTGTAAAGACCGCATGCCTTTAAAGCATCAATGGAAGGTTGATGATTTATTGCGGCCAAATCAACATATTCATGTTCTCTTTCGCGCCAATCAAGCATGGTGGGCAATCTACACACCAAAAAACATCCATTAGATTTCATCAAATCAAAAATTAATGGTTGAATCTTGAGTTTTTGTTTTGAAAATCCACTTTGTGCGGAGTATGCACCTCGCCTTCAGAAATAGAGCGTGGGTACGCAGCTGTACTGAAGGTAGGTTGCGTACCCCAACCATTTTCCCATTAAAGAAAATGTCGGGGTACACAGGTTACCCATGGGGTACCTGCGTACCCCGAAAAGCGGATCTCAAAACCCCAAAGCCCCCAAAAAATCAAACTAGGGCTTAAAATGAAATTTTAATCGGATGAAAACAAAGAGGAGGATGTTGTAAAATACCTGAAAGAGACGGCGCTCGATTCCGACGGTCGGATTCTCCGCAAAGTCCACGGGAAGTTTCTTGCCAAAGGCCCTTTTCTCTCCGTAAAATGATAAAAATGACATGATAAAAAGTCTTTTTATAGGTTTTTTGGATAAATAAATGCTCAATTTGTTTATTTTTCACCATGGAAGGATATTTTTCAATGTATTTTTGCCTATCCTAAACACGTATGAGTAATGTGTTGTTTTTGTGCAGGACAAAAGGATTTTCAGGGAAAATTGTCATTTTTCACGAACCAAAACATCAGAGTCATCTTTTAAGCCCTTTTCTGACTCCCAAAAAATGAAAAGATGCCGAGCGTTTCTTTTAACTCGTTAAAAGGATT
This sequence comes from Pinus taeda, assembly GCA_000404065.3. Taxonomy (NCBI): domain Eukaryota; kingdom Viridiplantae; phylum Streptophyta; class Pinopsida; order Pinales; family Pinaceae; genus Pinus; species Pinus taeda. Next base: position 62,413 of record APFE031287761.1, on the reverse strand, counting down.
AAAGACGGTCCCCTGATACCTTTTCTGACGTAAATAGGAAAAGATTGCCGGAGTTTTGTCGTTTCAATTCGACACTGGAAATAAAAGACGTGTCCTTGATCACTTTTTACTTTTAAGGTCAAAGACACTAATCAGAAAGTACTCCTTGGTCGCAAGATCAAGTGGTTCTCCTAGGTATTATTTTATACTTTTTCGGGCTTGGGAGACACAAATTTACAAAAAAGTCCAATCTGGAGTCTTCTTAAGTTTTTCAAACTCTCTAAAATTAAAAAATGCCGAGTTTCTCCTATACTGGACTCGTTAAAATTTCACATTAAAGGACCTGTTCAATTACAAACAGGAACGGACAACTCCTTCTTAGGGTTCGAATCAAAACTAAGTTGGACTCATCCGAAGGATGTGCTTATAATCAAGCATATGTTATCCTCCTCAAGCTTGTAAAAAATAAAGAGGTACTTGCCAGAAATGGTGGGAGAAAAGAGAGAAGAATGAGCCTATTTGTTATTCTTTTGTCTCAGAAAAACCTTATTACCACTCTTGAACACGACACTTTTTTATTCACCTGGGTTGGAAAATCCTTTGCCTCACAGTTAATCAAACCACATTGAAATTCTTCAGTCGGGTTCTGGGTATTAACTTTGAGTCATTCGTCACCAAACCATCTGTTGTGTCGTTATGTGTTCAAGAGGTCTGCAAACGAAACATTGAACTGCAAAATACCTATCATCCATTTTGACCATCCCTGAGTCAGTCCTTACAGCAACATTTCTCCAACTTGAACTATGATTTCGTGTTATGGGCTTGCCTGCGACGGGTCGCTTTCTATCAACATCAGCACATTATCTAGAAAGATGACATAGAAATCGTCAGTACCTTGAAGTATGCATGCATCAATGGCAGGTTTCTCGCCTTCGACGTCAGTTTACATCATTGACTTTCGATCGAAAGACTCCGTGAAATGTTCGACATCGACTCATTCATTCACATCTCATGGATTGTACTGGGTACTTTGAGAACCATTGACATCACTGGTGGTCTCTCTCACACTTGTTAACATTTTACATCATCGACTGGTAATCAAGTGGTTTCTACCATGTTCGACATCGACTCATTTATTCGCATGGCTAGAATCGTACCAATTCGGGAAGTAGAGATGAAGACCCTGGATCTAGTTTCCACCATCCAGGCTGCGAGGAGTTTTATATTCATTATATTGTAGACCAATTATAAACAGATGGCTGCGTCCATACTGTTTCTACACGAGTCTATGATTATGATGTACTAAGAAATCATTCTTGTATCAGAGTAGTAGTTAGTCAGTTAGTTAAATTTTTTGATCTGAGTATGGGAATGCCTACCTCAGCGATGATATAATCTTATACATGTATTTTGTGTTGAAAATTGCAGGTTCTAACTGGGCTCTCCACGAGATAATCCTTGAAATGATAAAGTACTTCTCCCTTCCTAGATGATATAAAACCCTTATCTATTACAGGCTTCGACCTTTAGGGGGCAATCTGTTACACTGAAGTTTGTCACCATGACTATCTGTAGTTAGTATGGCTCCATCAACAGTCATATTATCGTCCTTGGCAAGCCTTATACCTCTACTCTCCATGTCAAACTTTAAGAAAGAGAGAAAGTCATTAAAAAACATGTTTTATACCTTTTGTGAGTTTTGCACATTATTGAGATTGAAAAATTGCTCCATCTGTAATATCCATGTTGCGGGATCCTTGCCATCAAACTTCCTCATATTGATTTTTGGAATATGGTGGGTCTTTGATCCCACATTAGAGTCTACGATATCATGATTAACATTTCTTTTGTTAGCATCATGAGTTTCCTTTACTACCTTTTCACCATTAGTAAGTATTTCTTGTAGAAAATTTGTCAAATCTTTCTTCAAATCTGCCATGCTTGTCTTCAAATTTGTGTTCAAATCTATCTTCAAATTTTCCATCTTAGCTTCCATGCCATTCATCTTAGCTTCCATGCCATTTATCTTAGCTTATATTAACTTTTGTGAGAGTGACATTTGTTGCACTTGTTCTTGTAATTTTGATATATCATGTAGCATTTCTTCCTCTTCTTCATGAGTCATGCTAGAGCTTTTAGGTTCCTTACTAGGTGTTCGCATTTTCTTTCCTCGGGGCACTAGTTACCAATAATAATTCTCTACTATGCCCTTTGAATTCCTTCAAAATATTTTTTCAAACCAAGCTTAAGAAATAATTTAAAAGAATCTACACACATTTTTTCACTTTGTAGGAGCTCGATATTGCCTCTGATGTATCTCTGTACATTCAAATCTTCGAATTCTAAAATTGTGACCTACAGTATCCCTCTATTTCCTCTTTCCAATGCCACTAGTCTGATCCAAATTGGATTCTCCAAGGAAGAGTTATACAAAATATACCACAGTGACCTGATTATAGACTAGTTCAGTAGAGCGAACTTGTACGACATGCCACGAGTCACTGTTTCGACCTCTGGCTCTAAAAGATGTATAAAAGAAACTAAAGCCCATCTTCTTTCTATACCTACTTACGAAATTTCAATCCCATGCTCAGAGAGAAAGTTATGATGATTTTCCCCAGGTCACCTGTTTGGAATGTGATTCAGGAGTCTACAAAAAGAGCAACTTCTTCAGATCATATCTCCGCAAATATAGCGTAAAAAGCTCTAAAGTTTGGACTCAAGCTTCAGCGTGATGTCTTCTCAAATGGGTTTTTTTTTAGCTTCTAAAATATCATAGAAAAAAAGTTATAGCGAAAATTCCACGATGACTTGTTTGGAGCAGCGAAACCCTAGAATCCAAAGCTCTAATACCAAATGTTATGAAACCAGCTTCAAGAAAGATAGAAAAGATAGATAACGCCTTGAATTTAACCCTCGAGGGGAAAACCTCCTTACATTAACTAAATTGAAAAATTCTGGATATACAAAATGACAAAACCTCCTTTCTATATATAGGAGTCTATGGAGTCACAATATAACCCAGCCGACCTAACAATAATAATATAAAGCCACAAAACTAACAATAGAGGGATTCTATGGGGCACATTAATAACAATATGGGGACAATAGGGGCACAAAAATATTAATAAGGGATGAAAATACAATAGTAATGGGGTAATCACTAATATTATAGGGACCCAACATATAGGATCCGACCTTGATGGAAAAATTGGAGTGTTGGTGGCAAGAGAGAATGGTCCAAGAAGGAAACAGAATGCAACAATTCCAAAAGAAACTGAAACTGCTTAATCAAAAACATAAATATTGGAACCAGATGGAATTCGAGAAAATTAAACTGTAGATCCCTATGGAGGAAATACATCAAAAAATAATAGCCAAAGGCTAAACAAAGACCCTGGTCAATGAAGAAGGTTTTTTGATCCAAGATTTGCAGTTAGGCCACAAACAGAAAGATATCAAAGTTGGTATTGGTTCAATGGTTAAGAGAAGGCAAGAAAAACACCAAATTATTCCATAGATTTATGATCTAACATAGACACCACAATCGTATATATTCACTAATTTCTAAGGATGGAAGAATACTGGTAGAACATAAGGATATGGAAGAAAAGTTGATTTCTTTCTACCAAGATCTATTATCGGAAGTTTACCTTAATAAGTCAAGTGTGATCAATAGGTTCACCACTCATATTCCATGACTTATCACACCTAAGAATAATGTCACCCTTATTAGGGAAAACACCTTTGAGGAGGTGGTTGAAGTTGTGAAAAACATGCCTAGTAACAAAGCTCCTAGTCCTGATGGCTTCACAATATAATTTTTTGAAGAATGTTAGCATTCCATAGGTGTGGAAGTTCACACCCTCATCAAAGAATCTTGGAACTTTCAATAGATATGGTTTGGATTAAATGCTACCTTACTCACCCTGATTCCAAAAACTAATAATTCTAGTGATCCTGATTGATTTCGACCTATAGCCTTATACAATGTGATGTATAAATTCATTTCCTTGGTTATAGTCTGAAGACTCAAGCCCCTTTTGATGGACACCATAAGCCCAAAACAAATAGGGTTTGTAGAAGGTAGGAACATTTTAGATGGTGTTGCAATAGCCAACAAGTTGATATACTCACTCAAGCTATCTAAATCACTGCAAATGGTTATCAAGCTAGACCTCTGTAAGGCTTATGGTATATTGAATTGGGCCTTTTTTTTGAAAACCCTAGAATCATTTGGATTCTTGAGGCTATGGATCAAGTGGATTAGATCGCTAATATCCTCACCTTTTTTCTCTATTACGCTTAATGGATCCCATGTTTTCCCTTTATCATTGGGGATGGTTATCAAGATAGAACTCTCTAAGGCTTATGGTATATTGAATTGGACCTTTTTGTTGAAAACCCTAGAATCATTTGGATTCTTGAGGCTATGGATCAAGTGGATTAGATCACTAATCTCCTCACATTTTTTCTCTGTTACACTTAATGGGTCCCATGTTTCCCCTTTTTTATTCATTATAGAAGTTGAAGGTTTAAGCCAATATATCAAAGTGGTAGTCAACTTGTACATCTCAAAGGGATCTAGATTCTAAGGCAATACATGCCTATTGCACATCAACAGTTTTTTTATGAGACTATGTTATTTGGGGAGCCATATTTGGAGGAAACGAGAGTGTTGGATACTATTATGCCTAATTTTCAAGACATGAATGGTACCTTGATCAATGGAAACAAGTCCTACATTTATTTTTTAAATACTATGCCTTTGGTCTAGAGGAACCTCACCAGAAACCTAGGTTTACAGGTGGGCACTTTCCCAACCAAGTATTTGGGAATCCCTCTTGTGTCAAACTCTCTTCATTCATCTTACTGAAAAGAGGTAATTTCTAAGTTATCGAAGTTTTTAGAAAAATGGTCATTTAAATCCTTTAACTTTGCAGGAAGAGTAACTTTGGTCAAGGTCATACTTTAAGTTATTCCTTTATATCAACTCTTTGTTTTTTCATCTCCAAAGGAAATGTATAAAGACGTTATCTCTCGGCTTCGAAAATTCCTTTGGGAAGGATCCCAACAAGCCACGAAATCGCATTGGATTCATGGGGAAAGGTATTCCTTTCTAAATTGGGGGGTGGACTCCAATTAAGGGATCCTGAGTTGCTAATCGAGTGATGAGAGCTAAGCTCTGGTGCAGATGGGTGCAAGGTAGACTAGACCTTTCGAAAAAAAATTGGGATCAAAAGTATAGCTAGGGAGGTACCCAAGAAGAGAAGATTTGATCTCAAACAACTCCCCCAAGATCGTCAATTTGGAATTTGGATAAATAAAATAAGGATCTATTGCAACAACACTACTTTTAGGAGGTTCAAAATGGCATCACTACTAGCTTTTGGGAGGATTCGTGGAAGTAACTGCCTCTTTTGGAATGGGAAGTTGAACTTCACTTCCTCATATATTTTATGGTTTCTAAGGGAGAAGTGACACTGGCTGACTTTTGGAGGGATATTTCCCCTCACTCCAAGTGGTGTGAATGGAAGACTAGGGGCCACTAGCTAATCGATGGTGTTGATTTGAACTGGCATGTGTTGCAACAATATTTAAAAGAAACAAGAATCCAATATGCTTCTAACAATGACAAATTGCAATGAGGATATAAGTCGGGAAGTATGTAATCCATAGAGGAAGCTTACAATATCTTAGCCAGATTTTTTGAGATCCCCCAAGAGCTCCTCTGTGTTGGGTTGTGTTATATTCTTTCCATGACTACCCCACACATGGGGGGGTCACAAGGAGGTGGCTACCCCCTACACGGGTCTAGGGTAGTGCCCTGGGAATTTTTTTTTGGACCCTATATTAGGTGGGTGGACCTACCTATGGTTTTGCACATGGATTTCACACATGGTGTTTTGGGCATGATGGTTTTTTGTCCATGGTATTTTGTAGATCTGGTCAAGGGAAAAATGGCTATGTTATAATCCAGGGTTAATGGATTGGGGTTTATAGATGCTTTGACATGTATATATATGTATTGTAACATTGAAAGGAACATAATGTAGGTAACTTTTGTACGGGGTTAAAATCTAGTTTTGGTATCAGAGCTTTTGTGGCTTCAAGGGGACGCCTTTGCTACTGAGCAGTTTTTGCTCATGCATGTGGTAGACCTTGTTTAGTGGGAGATCTTTCAGATTGATTCTTATGGTGAAAGAAGATGGTGAGCCGTGAAAGATAGATATTGAGAAATTTAATGGTCAGAGTTTTGAGTTGTGGAAATTTAAGATGGAGGATATGTTGGTGGATAAAGATCAGTGGATCGCGTAGATATGGGTACTAAACCAACAACCATGTCAGTGTTAGTTTTTGGTAGCATCGGAAGTGCTCTAGCCTTAAAAAATGGTGGATAGACTAAGGCGCATGAGTTACAAAGAACCTAGAAACCATTTGGCCAAATTCCACATGGATTGTATTTTATTAAAATAATTAATATTTTTAATGGGGTCCCTAAGTATAAACATAGGAAAATTAAAATATTAATGGTTATTAATAAAAATATGGGTGAGAATGATCTAGAAGGTAGATCAAGTCATGTTTTAATCTTAGTCATTGATTAGATACTTAATCTTGGTCATTGAAGACTCAACAGGAAAAATATAAAATGGAAGCTTGGGGTTCATTTGGTAACACACCGAGAGAGATTTAGGAAATCGAATTTTTGAGGTGAGAAGTTTTTAATAGAAAAATTGATTAGGCAGATCTTGTAGCTGAGGGGAAGAGAGAATCTAAGAGAAGGAATTTTCAAAAATTAAAGAACAAAGAGGCGAAGAGAGCTTGTAGAGAGGTACCGTAGTAGCCAGAAGAACTGACACAGAAAAGTTGCATGTCAAACAGAAACCAGAATTGTCGGAACAATAGAAACTGTGAGAGCTATTTATACTATCAGGAATTTATAGAACAGTCAAGAGAGCTGACACAGAGGCAGTGCAATAGCCAGGAAAGCTGACACAGAAAAGCTGTATGTCACGTAGAATCTAGAACTTCTAGAACTGCTAGAACGATCGGCAACTGTCGGAACTGCCAAGAACTTCCAGAAAAGCCAAGAGAGATTACATAGATGACATAGAAGGTGACATAGGGCTAATGCAGAGCCAGCACAGAAATAGTTGGGGTTAGCTAGTCTTGTGCTAGATCAGCCGAAATTATTCCAGGTGAAGTGAGGTAAAACACACTCATATTTTCCACCAATATTTTCATTGTAAAGGGTTTTTAGATCAGCAACCTAGATTTGTATTCAAATATTTCTCTTGCATAATAATAAACTCTCAGAACTACTGCACCAATTTTCCTGCATTGGGATTTTCCAGGGACTATTTTGTTGAAAAATAAGTGTGTCCTATGTATCTTTTTTTTTCTCTGTTTTCTATTTCATAAGATCAAATATAAAATTAGTGTAGGATGTAGAAGTAATTTTCTTTAGTATTCAAAATAATAACTTGATGAATATAATTTAAAAATCAAGTAGGTGAAGTAGATTCATATTTTTTATAGTAGGGATTCCTTCAGAGTGTAGGAATTTTCACAACTGAAGACGAAGCGAAGTTGGATCAGAAGGAAAAGAGCACAATAGGATTGTGTCTCAGATTAATTATTTCTAAATATATCATGGGAAGCTTCAATGAAGGCTTTGCGGGACAAGTTAGGGACTTTGTACCAATATAAGTCTTTGGTGAATAAATTGTTCCTACGGAAAAAGTTGTATAACATGATGATGAAAGATGGAGACTCGGTGACAAAGCATCTGAACGCCTTTAATACTATGGTAAGCCAACTATTATCTATTGGTATTAAAATTTCAAATGAAGATAAGTGCATTAGTTTGTTTTGTTCTCTACTAGATTCTTGGGATAGTCTAGTTGTTGCAATAGGTAGCAATGAAACTACCTTGAAGTTTGATGAAATAGCCTCATCCTTGTTGTCGGAGGATATGAGACAAAAAATATGGAGGGCCAGAATGGTGATGCCTTGTCTATACAAGGATGGTCCCGAAACATAAACAAAAATAAGTCCTCGAGTGGGAGATCTAAATCTAGAGGGAAATATAAATCTCCACGAAAACTTGTAAAGGTGTGCTGGAAATGTGGAAAGGAATGGAACTTCAAAAGGGAATGTAAATATAAAGCTCCTGAGAAAGGAAAGGGATCTGGTGATGGTCCTTCTGCAAAGGCGAAAACCACCTCATATGATGGTGGGGATGTGTACTTGGCTTCTTCTTCAAGTACACATGTAGTTCATGTGGCATAGTTGATTGACTCACGTGCATCCTTTCACTTCACTCCACAGAGAGAGTGGTTCTGCGAGTATGATAAATATGATGGTTGTGATGGATTCTTAGGGGATGACAGGAATGCTAGAATCATTGGTCATGGAAAATTCAAGTTGATGTTGCAAGGTGGAAGGATTAGAACACTTCCAGTTGTTCTACATATTCCTGCATTATCTAGAAATATGATTTTTGTAAGCAAGTTGGATGATATGGGGGTTTACGCAGTGCATTATATTAGATATCATTTTGGGATTCAACTGTGTTAAGTAAGTCATTCATGTATGACCATTTCCATGAGAGGTAGTTGTAACTAACTAATTTCTCATGATTTTTTGAATAGTTCACTTAGCACTCATT
>APFE031287761.1:22500-29735 GCA_000404065.3 Pinus taeda | reverse complement strand
AATCTTATCTTTGTGAGGACATTTGGCAGCATAGTGACCTACTCTTCCATAAGCAAAGCATTTGAATGGTAACTTACCTCGGAAACGTCCAGTGCCCCGTTGAAGATTTTTGACAAAATTTGATTCTTATTCTTCTTCTGATATGTGTCCAGAATCATAGTAGTTTCCTTTGCCAGAAGCCTTGAAGACAGCTTCTCTCCTGTCTGATGGTCCACCTTTCCTCATTTCATAAGCAGTTAGAATTCCATGCAACTCTGACATTTTAAGGTCTTGAAGCTTTTCTTTTTCTTCTATAGTAGAAACTTTAGATTCAAACCTAGGGGACAAAGATCTTAGAACCTTTTCAACTACAACAGCCTCCTTTACTTCTTCACCCAAATTTTTCATACAATTTACAATCTCATCTACACGAAGAAAATAGTTAGCCACACTTTCATCATTATATATTCTGAGATTTTCATACTGAATTCTGAGAGTTTGGAGTTTTTCCCTTTTTACCTATTCATCTCCTTCATAGCTCAGAACAATCTTGTCCCATATTTCCTTAGCATATTTATACTGCATGACTTTGACAAATTCAAATTGTGATAGACATCCCAATAGAGTATTGACTGCCTTTGCATTCGTTTCATATTTCTTCTTCTCAGCTGGATCTGTGGGAGTTGATGCTAGAAAAGTATACCCTGTATCGATGATATCCCATACTTCAGTACCCAGAGATTGAAGATAGGCAGTGACTCTCACCTTCGAATATACGAAGTTTGTCCCATCAAAAACCGGTGGCTTGATTGATGCTTCCCTCTCGTAGTTTCTCATGATGAAAGATCTTCCTTCAAGCGATCAAGCTTCTTCAGAAGGACCTGCTCTGATACCAATTGTTGGAAATAATACTGAGAGGTGGGGTGAATCAGTATTATCAAGTCAAATAATCCTTTTAAAAAAAAACCAAGTTGTATACACTACTTCAGTTAATTAAACCCGCGTATATACGCAACTATTCAAAAGTAAAACTGCGTATATAGAGCAAACTGTTAATTTACTTAAACTTTCAGATGATGATTGTTAATCTGAGATGCAACATCAAATAACTAGTAACCAGAGATAGTAAAATAGAGCAAAAAGACAATCAAACACAAGAACACCAGATATAAGGTGGAAACCCAATGTGGGTGAAAACCACCTGCTGCAATTCGTCTCTATCTTTCTTTAATTAGAAACTTCTGTTTACAATGTACTGGTGTAGTCCTTTACCAGTACGCAGGCTGTAACCTACAGAGAGCTACAACTCTCTCGTTTTCTAGCTTCTCCTGGAAGGGAGCTACAACCCCCTTTAGCTCTTGTACTAGCCAATATACTAGTACATAGGTGCTGACCTACAGAAGGCCACAACCTTCTCTTTCTTCCAGGGACCACGTTTCATCAATTTTCAGACTGGAGCCATGAACATCAAACAATCATCAAGAATCAACCAATCTCCTTTTCACAAATTAGATTTGAATGAAGTAGATATTCTTCTTACAGCTGTACCCAAAACACAGTACCAGAAACCATACACCAGAAAACAGAACCCAGAGCATAGCAGCAATAGATAGAAGCAGCTAGATCACAACTTAGAGTATATACGCTATTTCAACAACCTGAAACTAGCGGGCATACGCTTATGTGCATAGAACAACCTGCATATATGCTCTTTTACTTCACTGAACCTGTGTGTATACGTGCCTTCGCCTTACTGAACCTGCGTATAGATCTTATAAAGGATAATTCACTCTTTCAACTATTCAATCACTAATTAACCCAGATTATTAGGCTTATAGATGAAGTAAGCACCACATCTAGCAGATCAAAATCATACAAAGATACTATCATTCAAGCTTAAAGATTATGACCCATGAATAGAACGTATCCTTCTTTTGCACTAAGGTTCCTCCTTCATTCACCTCTAGATCTGCCTCACCACCATATTACCAATATACCAGCACTTTATCAGATATTCAATAATAATGCAGATGATTCTTTGCCACATGATCTCCTTCCTCTTTTATAGTCTTAGGCCTTCCTCAATACCATGGTCCAAAACCATAACATTTCAATACCATGAACCCAAAACTAGGGATCAACACATCTGTCGAGACGCCTTGGTCCAAAACATAGGTTCAAATTCCAAGGACTAGCTACCATGAACCAAAATATGATCCCCAACATATATGTGCTTTTGTAATGTATAACCCGCGTGTATACGTGCCTTTGTCTAGATGAACCTGCGTATATGTCTTTTTCTTCTTTCTGAGTGCCTGAACTGAGATCTGTTACCAAAGAGAGTTGCCATCAAGGACAACACCTGTGCCATAGCTCCAAACCTGTGTCATAATGCCAATATTTTTACCAAATCCAAGTTGTGGTTTCTAGTTTTCATTACAAACTTTGGTGGTATGGGCTCAGGATGCAATGAGAGACCTTTGCTACAACAACCTCACCAATTATTACTTGTAGGGGTCGAGCAAAGACCAATTATGGTTTTGAAAGTGTCTAGCTCTACATAGGAGCACTTCACATTAGTTATTTCTCCTAAAAAAAAATATTTTGATGACTTGGCTTATTAAATGTATGTATTAGTTCTTGGGTTGGCCATATTACTAGTTACTTTAGGTTCTAGTTACCAATAAGAAATACTAGTGGTTCTAAAGTTGGGAATGTGTGGGGGTTTGGATGAGGTATGTTGTACCCTCTTATAGAGCTCTTTCCTAGGGATGCATGTCTTAGAGAAGGTGGCAGGTTCCTTTGGAATTTTTCTAAGCTTCTATGGCATTGTTCGCTTATTGCAGGGGTTTGAAGTGTGTATGTTGTTTAATTGGGGGTTAGTGAGAAACCCTGTGAGTCCTTACTTTACCAATCATAGAAGAGATGGAGGGATTGCAATATCAGGTTAATATATTACAAAAATTCCGAGATTGTTTCTTGTTGGGGGTTGGTAGTAGCTTAGGATATTGGTCACTAGGAAATAAGAGATCGTTGGAGCTTAGAAGGTGGAAAACACCAAGTACGCTAGTCAGAACTAGATTGTGTGGTGATTTCACTAGGTGTATTAACTGGTATATTGATGTATTTTCTTGGGCATCCTAGTTCATCACTAGCTAAGCTGACACCTTGGGCTACACTTCCATGCAATGTTAATGGGGATGTGCTAGATGAGGAGTGCAATATCCCCAATTATAAAACTATGTTGGTATGACTCTGTTGAGTTAGATAATGGTTAATTTGGATCGTAGTTAACAATTTCGTTTAACATTTCAGATTAAATGTTTAAATTTATCCATAGAAAATATTTAATCTTATTTATTTTTATGAATGATTAATGAAATAGTGTAGGATATTTTGAGGAATAAATAAAAGGTTGTCTAATAGAACTAAACCCCAACAGTAAGAGGAGAAATTAGTTAGTTACATTCCAAGGAAAGAGGAATAACAGAAGACAAAAAATTCCAAGGGAGGGGTTTCACCTTCTATTTGAACTTTTGGGAGAGAAGGAGAGAGAGGAAGAAGAAGAATAAAAAACTATAGATTCATACTCTAGAATTAGTAGAGTGAGCAAGAGATAAATGCCCAGACTCTAGATCAATTGATATTACTACAGGAGAGAATGACAGTAATTATCATACATCACTGATGGGAGAGAAATTCCAGTGGAAAAATCCTTGTGGTGAGCAGGACACTACTTGAGAGTGATAGAAAGTGTTATCACCAAAAAATTGATCATCTAGCCATAACCTACTAGATGGATCGAAGCACACCATGTAGGGGCAATTTTACGATAGTAAAATTGCTTTCACTATAAGAAATTACTTAATAAACCACATTTGTTAAGCTATTTCTGGTTTAACCCATGAATAATAATTAAATAAATCATTATTTATTTAATTATCTTCTAGGAATAATTAATTAAACCATTGTTTAACTAATATTCCTTTTCATATTTGACCCAATCATGAGAAATAATTAGATAAATCATTATTTTTCTTATTTTTCTCTAGTAATAATTAATTAATCATTATTTAGCTATTATTCCTTGTCGAGTTTGACTAAATCCTCTAGGAATACTTAAACAGATCATTATTTATTTATTATTCCTCAACCACATTCCTTGAGATGATAAATAAATCATTTATTTATTTATTTATTATTTCTAAATAAAAGTATTTAACCAATTTAAATACGTTTTCCCTCCAAACAAATTTAATAAAATACTCCAAACGTTAATTTTAGAATTTGGTTAATAATATTTGGTTATTTTCCATTATTCGAGAATAACCTAATATTTTGTTATAAATTGGAGGGCTTTACATCCATCCTTCACTTTCAATCATTTTCATTGTTGCACTCACTATTGTAGCTCTAATTATTATCATTGTCACACACTATTTTCTTTTAATTTGAGTTCTCATTGAGCTCAAACATTTTTTCTGTTGGGTTTTATACATAATAGAGGAGAGAGACTTTACAAAAGATGAATACATTGAGGATATATAAGAACCCATCCCATAGAAGGAGATTGGTAAAATTATTTGTTCCCTTCACAAGTGACATCTAATAAAAAAAAGTATTTATATATATGGTTTCCATTGGATTATTGTAGTTACTTGTGCTTATTTTCTTATTCCATTTTGTTGTTTAACTATTTACGTTGCATAGCTTAGGGCTTTGGGAGGTGTTGTTTTTATCATTTGATGCAGATCCACACTGTTTAACGACCGCTTTTACTTTTAGGGCTATTTTTCATCCAGAGTCTAAAGTGGTTTATTTTTGTACACCTTTGAGAAGAACACTACAAAACGAATGGTGACTCCACTAGGGAATTTCTAATTGTCACCAACAAATGGCAACTCCACTGCGTTTTTAATTATGATTCAGAAACCTAGGTGACCTTTAGTTTTCATCTTAGGGTTTTCATTTTTTCAATCTATTAATGTTGTTTACTAGCATTCTAACCCTAGATCAGTCAAATTTCTAAGCTCCACAAGTTTTTTGGTTATTTCCATAGGTCACGGGGACCAGCCGCAACATAAACAACAAATTTTTCTGCAACTTGCCACCTGAGAATTAAGGAGAAGAAATCACACTTTTCTGCCCCAAACCTGTGATCTTGAGGTCCAAAATGCACTTTCTAGCCCAAGAAGTGTGATATCCCTCGAATTAGGTCAGTACCTATGATTTTAGTGTTTTCGGGATTTTTTCCGATCCTTTTCTAGGTTTTTCCGAGAGAGGTCTACTGGGTTGGTTGACCACTATCTTATCCTACTTAGGCCTTGATATACTATGTTTCACTCGTCGAAGTGGAATTTATCCCTTTAGAGCTTCTAGATCACTTCCACCTTTATAGGAGGAGTTTAGCTAAGTAAGAAGTTTGAGTTTTTGTAGAGCTTTCAACCATATCTTCCAGATCTATACCTTCCTTTTTTAGATCTTCAAAGATAGGTTGTTTCCATCCAAATTTCCCTCTTGAACCTTGTTTGGTCATTTTCCTTAGGGTGCCACTGTGTTCCCTAAGTTTCACACCCATCTCCTTATTTTTTGCAACGATTTTTCTCATTGGCGTTTTGTTGTTGCTGCACCACTTTCTAGCAGCGTAGTGTCTTTTGATCCAAGTCACACTAACGCTTAGATATCTTGCCCTTTTTTGTGTGTATTTAGTTGATTTTTCCTTCAAAAAGCATAATGTTTGCAAACCTAGTTTAGGTGGGGTTTAGATAGTTGATTTACCTTTAGTTCATTTACGGTATTTCAGCAATCTTTTTTCTTTTTTCAAACATGATATTGGCTTAATTAATAAACACACTTGCATACACAAGCACACTTCAAGTGAAGGGAACTTGGTTTACATCACCAAGCCAAGACTTAATTAATTTATCTCCACAAACAGAGATAGAGACATTTTGTTTATCTCCCTTAACCATTTTTGTGTCACTTGTGTTGTACAACCATAGTGCCACCAAGGCATTTGTCACAAAGAATCTTAGGCCTTCATCCCCAGTTTCTGCTTGGGTGTATTACTTCTCCCTGCAGGGTTCGAGTTATTCCTCCACCAAGTCCCCATACCAACTCTTCTTCTATCTCTTCTGATTCCTCATATGATTCTGAGCCTCCTTCACCGCATGTTGTCATCATGTCAGGACCCACTGTAGGCACAAGAAACCAACCTGCTGGTGGCTTCAGGTCTACCATGGTAGTCACATCTAGAAGAACCATTATAGGAACCATTCCGATAACTCCTTTGGTACCTTTCATGGCTAGGTTAAGTCTCTCAGATTTTATCTAGTTGATTAATGACCCTATACACCACGATGCTGGTTGGCCAGCTATGACGACTAAGCTTCCCTCAGAAATCCCAAGGTTTGAGAGTATTTCTTGAGAGGACCCGACCAATCATGTATTCTCCTTCCACATGTGGTTTTCATCCAATTCCATGACCGATGACTCCATTCGTTTACGGTTGTTCTAATGTATGCTCATTGGAGATGCTGTGAAGTGGTATGTTGACTAGCTCGCCACTTCTCATTCCACTTTTTTGACGCTTGCTAAAGTGTTCATTTAATATTTTTAGTTACCTCTCAGATACGACACAGGTACGAAGATCTTGACTACATTTTGTCAGTCCTCTACCACCCTTCTTTCAGATCATTTCCAAGAATGGTGTAGAAGGAGGAGAATGTGTCATGCTCCTTCCCTAGAAGACTGTGTCTACCTCTATTGGTTTCTTAGGACTCTTTTAGTGCCCATTGCCAAAGATGTCACGTCTCAATTTCCTCAGACAGAGGAAGAAGCTCTCCAAAACACCCTGTAATATGACTTGATTTATGCTCAATCTGGTTATGTCTATACTGTTATACCAAATGTTAGGTCCATATACTACTGGTCTAACCCCTTATTGTTATTAGCACTGTTATTCCATAAGAAACCAATTTCCTAGCTATAGAGAAATTGTGCTTAAGACATTAATAAATATTATTTACTGTCACTTCTTTATCACTTTATTGTTTGTTGTGTCCTCAACTGAAGGACCTGGAGAACTTGGTCTTTAACCCTTAATACATGTATGGCCATAAAATATTAGAATGCCATTTGTTGCTAGATATAAATGATGAATGAGGAATGTTTGAAGGAGAAGTTAAAGATAATATGTTGATATTTCACAGAAACTACTATTTATAACTTAAAGGAACTATGATAATGAGAACTGA
>APFE031287761.1:0-17500 GCA_000404065.3 Pinus taeda | reverse complement strand
TATTAGGAATTCAGTGGCCTAGTCTTCTTGTTCTCCGAAATTGCAACCCTTTCTTAGTAAATTTTCATCTTTTTATACATTGTGGAATAGTTGTTTATTTCCGAAACTGCCTAAATTCTCTAACTACTTTTCTAACTATATGAAGTAAAAACTATTACAAAATTTTACAAAGGGTAAAAGACACCTCAAAGAACATGAAATAACAACAACATAACTAGATTCAGAAGGGGATGATAATTGTTGGCTTACTCTGTTGATCTACTACCAAATTCCTCTATAAATGCCCTAATGATGCTTAATTCATTTTAGCCGTAATGAAATGCATTTAGTTTGTGTAATCATGGCTTACATCAGCATTCTGATTGGCCAAAATGCAAAGAAACATACCGGATTGTCTTTATCTTCAGCTTCGGCTCTAACCCTAATTTTCCACTTTACACAACGAAATTAACGTGAACCTTTGATTAATACGGAACTCAAAAGAGTTAATCCTACTTTATAAACCTTTCAAATCTGCCCGTTCAGCACTCCATTGACTTCTATCGCAAATCGTAATTGACCTGATAATCACTGTAAAACTTAACTTATACACCCTTAGGCAGCATAACTATGGAAGTGTTGGACTTATGCTTAAATCCTTTATATTTGTGCTTTTATATTGTAAACCTTTTCTTATGAAAATATATTATAAAACATGCTTTTTCCACTTTCAATACAGGCTCTGCATAGTTTTCGAGGTATACCTTTCCGCCGATACATCCCCATTGTAGATCTGTGCTTTTCAGATCAGACAATCTGTAAAGGTTTCTGTTGGGACATCAGCCTAGAGAATACCCACCCGAAATGGCAGGTTTCCTCTCTCCACCGAGCTACTACATGTTGAATGATAAGTGGGATTGGGTGAGTTCCAACAAAAACCACTTACAATTTTTGCTCCGCCGAAAATCTCACTTGTAACTTTAAATCTGCCTTTTCTTCACATTTAGCTTTAACACTAATGTTTCATTTACATAGTGAAATCGACGCAAAACACGCAAAGTGGAACTAAAAGGAATTAACCCAATTTAATAAATCTATTGGATCCAAAAACTTTATCGTAAATCACAATCAGCGATTGAACTAACACCCATTGCTCCGCGGACCCGCCGGAAGTATAAAATATGGTATATATAATATTGGGTCTAGAACCCAATCGTAAATTGAAATCGGTGCTGTGAACATACACATAAGGCACTTCACAGACTCGCCAGAGTTATTAAACACATTATATATCATTTCGAGTCTAGCCCACCCATGTCGCAATCGGCATAACCACACATATATATTAAGATTTATGCGATATTACAGACCTATCAAGGCTTATAAAACATAACATGTATATGTTTCGGGTCTACCATCACAAATCGCAATCAATGGATCCATATACATATATATATAACCATAGACCCACCGAACTTTATAAAACACAACCTATAGTATTTCGGGTCCGGTGTTATGTTAGGCCCCTATACTACTAGTGTAGCCCCTTATTATTATTAGTACAACCCCCTTATTATATTGATGTACCCATGTAGTGCCCATGTTGTTACTATTGTGCCCCATAGAAGTCACTATTGTTATATTGTGCCCTTACATTATTATTGTTATGTAGGCTCTGATTATATAATGACCCCTTAGGCTCCTATATATAGAAAGGAGGTCTTTTCATTTGTATCATCGAAGAATGGTTCATTTATGTAATGTAAAGGAGGTTTCCCCCTCGAAGAGGCTGAATTTTAAGGTGTTGATCTATCTTTTCTATCTTTTCTTGAGCTGGTTTCATAACATTTGGTATTAGAGCATTGGATTCTAGGGTTTCGCTGCTCCAAATAGAGCATCGTGGAATTTTCGCTATAACTTTTTTTCTGCAACGTTTCAGAAGTTGAAAAACAAAACCCATTTGAAAAGACATCGCACTAAATTTTGGGTCCAAATTTCAGAGCTTTTTGCACTATATTTGCAAAGATATGATCTGAGGAAGTTGGACCTTTTGCAGACTCCTGAATTACATTCCAAACAAGTGACATGGGGGAATCGTCATAACTTTTTCTCTGAGCATTGGATTGAAATTTCGTAAGAAGGTACAGAAATAGGATGGATTGTAGTTTCTTCTATATATTTTTCAGAGCTGAAGGTCGAAATAGTGAATCATGGCACGTCGTACAAGTTCCCTCTACTGAACTAGTCTATAATCAAGTTACTATGGGAGATTTTGCATAACTCTTCCTTGGAGAATCCAATTTGGATGAGACTGGTGGCATTGGAAAGAGGACATAGAGGGCTACCATAGATCGCAATTTTAGAATTGGATGTTCTGAAAGTACAGAGTTACAGTCGTTTCAAGATCAAGCTCCTAAAATCAAGAAAAAACAAGATGAGGAAGTTTGATGGGAAGGATCCGGTAAATTGGATACGTCAGATGGAGCAATATTTTGATCTACATGGTGTACCACTATTACAAAAGGTATGTATTGCATCTTCATATTTAGAACCGGATCAATTTTTATTGTATAAAGGTCTTTGTTCTCGTAAACGACTTGTTACGTGGTCAATTCTCACAAAGGAAATGATAGCACATTATGAGGATAGAAAGAGCAACACCTTCTTTAGAGCAACACCACAACAATTGGAAAGAGCAAAAGGGCTTTTTGACATACTAGAAAGTAAAGTTATGGCAACAATGAATTCTACCCCTCATAACTATGAATACGGAAGTGTTGTTTCTCCTAGCCTTCCACAACCTACAAGGGTTACACCACAACAATTGGAAGAAAAAAGAGAAAAAGGGCTTTGTTACAATTGTGATAACAAATACACTAAAGGTCATAAGTGTGTTGAGAAGAAATTATTTACATAGAGTATGAAGAGGAGGAAGAAAAGGATCAAGAAACATCAAAAGAAGAGGATACACGCTAGGATCTAACCCTAGAGATAGAATAAATGAATCAGACCATATCTTGTAAATCATTGGCATGAATTACCACTCCTCAAACTATCGAGATAGAAGGACATATCAAGAAGAAAAATGTTCAAGAAGTGAAACATCACATTGAGCATCAAGAAATGAATCCAACCATATCTTGTAAAGGATTTCAAGAAATTATCACTCCTCAAACTCTAAAGATAGAATGACATATCAAGAAGAAAAAGGTTCAAGTAGTGAAAGATCACATCGAGCATCAACAACAAGTTCTCCAACTTTTAAAGGATAACACCACTTTGATGCAGAATCGAATGAAAAAATAGGTAGATCAACATCGCAGTGAAAAATGTGTTGATGTAGGTGATTGGGTATTTTTATGACTACATCTCAAGCGAGCTATTTATGAGAAGGAAATGTTGGCAATACTACATGCACTTAAGAAATGGCGACCTTACCCAATGGGAAGACATTTCAAGGTAAAAATGGATCATGATAGTCTTAAATACTTTTTAGAACAAATATTATCTTTGGAAGAATA
The DNA here is from genome assembly GCA_000404065.3 of Pinus taeda. Lineage (NCBI taxonomy): Eukaryota > Viridiplantae > Streptophyta > Pinopsida > Pinales > Pinaceae > Pinus > Pinus taeda. The sequence continues at coordinate 14,000 of APFE031287761.1, read as the reverse complement.
GAAAAAATGGGTCACAAATACGTTGGGTTATGACTTTGACATCATCTATAGAAAAGGGAAGCAAATTTTTGTTGTTGATGCACTCTCAAGAAAGGATGAGGATGTGGAAGCATTGTTATGTGCTATTTCTATTATCCAACTAGATTGGATAAACGAAGTAAGGGATGAATGGAAGAAGGATGAAGAAGTATGGCCACTTATTCAAAACTTGCAAAAGATCCCAATTCAAACAATATTGCTAGAAATTGAAGAGGAAGGAAATATCATATTATAACCTGGAGCAGTCACAAAAATAAGAACCCGATAGCTACGAAATCAATCAATTTCAGAGTATATCATCAAGTGGAAGAACTTATCCATTGAAGATTACACATCCGAGGACAAGAAGTTTATACAGAAGCATCAAGAACTACTCAAGCATTGAGGACAACACTTTTTGAAGGAGAGGAGCATGTTAGGCCCCTATACTACTAGTGTAACCCCTTATTGTTATTAGTACAACCCACTTATCATATTGATGTACCCATGTAGTGCCCTATTGTTACTATTGTGCCCCATAGAAGCCCACGATTGTTATTATTGTGCCCTTACATTATTATTGTTATGTAGGCTCTGATTATATAATGACCCCTTAGACTCCTATATATAGAAAGGAGGTCTTTTCATTTGTATCATCAAAAAATGGTTCATTTATGTATTGTAAAGGAGGTTTCCCCCTCGAAGAGACTGCATTCTAAGGCATTGATCTATCTTTTCTATCTTTTCTTGAGCTGGTTTCATAACATGTTAACACTTTAACATTTGTTTCCTTTGTAAATCCGATGTATTCCTTTATTTCTTTCTCGTTTCAATATGCACTTTATATATATATATATATCGGGTGTAGCTCCATATAACTGTTTATATAATGACTTTATTTGTTTGTTTAGTAACTTTGGCTACTCCAGGGCCGATTCTTTTACAATTCTTTCTTTTGCGATTTCAATGTATAATAAACAAAATATTTCATTTCCCTTAGAATTTGTGGATGTAAAGAAAGTAAAAGAACTTCATTAAGGTTGAACCCCTGCAATGATTTTAAAACCACACATTGTGAATAAAGTGATAAATAAGCTTAAACACAATATAAGCTACAACAAGCACAACCCCCTTATTATATTGTTGTGCCCACGTAGTCCCCATATTGTTATTATTGTGACCCATAGAAGCCCACTATTGTTATTATTTTGCGCTTACATTATTATTGTTATGTCGGCTTTGATTATATTATGACCCCTTAGACTCCTATATATACAAAGGAGGTCTTGTCATTTGTGTAATGTAAAGGAGGTTGCCCCCTCAAAGAGGCTGAATTATAAGGTGTTGATCTATCTTTTCTATCTTTTTCTGAGATGGTTTCATGGCATTTGGTATCAAAGCTTTGGATTATAAGGTTTCACTACTCCAAATAGGTCATCGTGGAATTTTCGCTATAAATTTTCAGAATCTAAAAAAAAAAACCATTTGAGGAGAGTTTGTTCTGAACCTCGGGTCAATATTTCAGATCTTTCCGTGCTATATTTTTGGAGATATGATCTAAGTAAGATAGGGTTTTTGTAAGCTCCAGAATTTCATTGCAAAGAGGCCTTCATGGAATTTTTGCTATAATATTTTTTCTACAGAGGTTCACACTCTGAAATTAAAACCCATTTGAGCTAAAATCGTGGTGAAGATTGGGTCTGAATCTCAGATCTTTTCTCGCTATATTTTTAGAGACATAATCTAAGGAAGTTAGTGTTTTTGTAGACTCCCCAATTACATTCTAAATAGGTGACCTTGGGAAAATCATCATAACATTCTCTCTGAGCAAAAAATTGAAATTTCATCAGAAGTTATAGAAAGAGGATAGATTGTAGTTTTATGTGTATATTTTTTAGATCTAAAGGTCGAAACAGTGACACATGTCATGTTGTACAAGTTCACTCTATTGAAACATTATATAATCAGGCCATATTAGGAGATTGGGCATAACACTTTCTTGGAGAATCAAATTTTGATCAAACTTGCGGGGTTAGAAAGAGGACTTAGAGGGCTAATATGTGACGCCATTTTAGAACTTTGAGATCTGAAATTACCAAGTTAGAGTCATTTCAAGATCAAGCTCCTAAAATCAAGAAAAAATGATATGAGGAAGTTTGATGGCAAGGATTTGGTAAATTGGATACTATAAATGGAGAAATATTTTGATCTACATGAGGTTCAACTATTACAAAAGGTACATATTGCATCTTTATATTTAGAACCAAATCAATTTTTATGGTATAAAGGGCTTTGTTCTCATAAAGCACTTGTCACTTGGTCAATTTTCATAGAAGTAATGATAGCACATTATAAGGATACAAAGAGTAACACCTTCTTTAGCCAATTGATAAATCTTAAAAAAAAGGGTTCAATGGGAGAGCACATTGAGGACTTTCAAAATTGAATATAAGGATAAGGGATATTCTAGAGAATTAAAGGATTGATATCTTCATAGGGACTTTAAAGGATAACATTCAACATTAGGTTCATCTTTGGGAACCTGATTCATTGGAGAAGGCATTCAAGTTGGTAAGAAAAATTGAAAGCGAAATTATGGAAACAAGGAATCCCACCACTTACGACTATAAATGGAAGTGTTTTTTCTCCTAGCCTTCCACAACCTACAAGGTTTACATGAAAAAAATTGGAAGAAAAAAGAGAAAAAGGGCTTTGTGACAATTGTTGTAACAAATACAGTAAAGGTCATAAGTGTGTTGAGAAGAAATTATTCTACATAGATTGAGAAGAGGAGGAAGAAAATGATCAAGAAAAATCAAAAGAAGAGAATATACACCAGGAACCAACCCCAAAGAAAGAAGAAATGAATTTGACCATATCTTGTGAAGCATTGGCAAGAATTATCACTCCTTAAACTTGCAACATAGAAGGACATATCAAGAATAAAAAGGTTCAAGAAGTGAAAGATCACATCAATAAAGAAGAAATGAATTTGACCATATCTTGTAATTCATTTTCCGGAATTACCACTCCTCAAACTATCAATATAGAAGGATATATCAAGAAGAAAAATGTTCAAGATGTGAAAGATCGCATCGAGCATCAAGAAATGAATCCAAGCATATCTTGTAATGCATTGGAAGAAATTACAACTCCTCAAAATCTCAAGATAGAAGGACATATCAAGAAGAAAAAGATTCAAGAAGTGAAATATCACATCGAGCATCAACAAAAAGTTCTCCAACTTTTAAACGATAATGCCACTTTGGTGCAGAATCAAGTGAAACAACAGGCAAATCAATATCGCAGTGAAAGAAGTTTTGATGTAGGAAATTGGGTACATTTATGGCTATATCTCAAGCAAGCTATTTATGAGAAGGAAATGTTGGAAATACTACATGCACTTAAGAAATGGTAACCTTACCTAATGGGAAGACACTTCAAGGTAAAAATGAACCATGATAGTCTTAAGTACTTTTTAGAACAAATATTATATTTAGAAGAATAGAAAAAATGGGTCACAAATATGTTGGGTTATGAATTTGAAATCATCTACAAAAAAGGGAAGAAAAATGTTGTTGCAAATGCACTCTCAAGAAAGGATGAGGATGTTGAATCATTGTTTCGTTCTTTTTCTATTATCCAACCAGATTGGATAAATGAAGCAAGGGATGAATGGAAAAAGGAAGAAGAAGCGTGGCCACTCATTCAAAAGTTCCATAGGATCCTAGTTCAAACAATATTGCTAGAACATGATGAGGAAGGAAAATTCATATTGGAGCCTAGAGCAGTCACAGAAGCAAGAAACTTATAGCTATGAAATCGATCAATTTCAAAGTATCTCATCAAGTGGAAGAACTTACTCGTCGAATATTCCACATGGCAAGACAAGAATTTTATACAAGATCAACAAGAACTACTCAAGCATTGAGGACAACGCTTTTTGAAGGAGAGGGGCATGTTAGGTCCCTATATTGCTAGTGTAACCCCTTATTGTTATTAGTACAACCCCCTTATTATACTTTTGTGCCCATGTAGTCCCCATATTGTTGTTATTGTGCCCCATAGAAGCACACTCTTGTTATTATTGTGCACTTACATTACTATTGTTAAGTCGGCTCTGATTATACTATGAGCCCTTAGACTCCTATATATAGAAAGGAGTCTTGTCATTTTTATCATCCAAGAATTATTCATTTGTGTAATGTAAGGGAGGTTGCCCCCTCGAAGAGGCTAAATTATAAGGCATTGATCTATATTTTCTATCTTTTTTTGAGATGGTTTCATAACAGTAGACCTCCCTCGTCCTGGTGGTGCCAATGCATCAGGGGCATCTCATGCCACCGACAATATCATTGAAGCTAGTTCACATCATTTGCCATATACTCAGCAGAGTTATGGCTATCCATAGGGGGAAACCAGTTCATCCAACACTTATTCCCCTCCTCCCAACAACGTGTATTTAGGACAAAGCACTTCTTATGCAGTCACCCAACCACATCAGCAGATGTCAAGGCCAACTAGTTTTCAACTTGTATACCAGATCATTTCCCCTTCACCATCTTACACCTATGTACCGTCGAGTGCTCCAGCCCCCCAAGCATTAGTGTTCTAGCCTCCCATGCATCCTCAGCCCCAGCAGCCACCGCCCCCTCAGGGCCAAGTGTATGCACGTAGAGTGCGACCAATCCCCAAAATTCGACGAAAAAGAATAAGGGGAAGGGTAACAAGGGTAACCAAGGTAATCAACCCAATCAAACCCAAGGGAATCAACCTAACACTGTCAACCAGAACAGGGAAACCAACCCAAGAATAACAAGGTTATTTGTACGAATAAGCCTTGTGCCTGCTGTGCTATACATGGGTAGTATACTCATGAGTGTCCCCTCTTACTTTAGATGTGCCAAATGTGGGAAGCCCAAGCAGCTTCTAGAGGTCAAATACCCATGTAGTAAAACCTCAGAAGCCTATGTCATATCACCCCATCATGCGTACAAATCCTTTCCCTCGGCAAGCGTTTGTTGCTGCTCAACCTCAATAAGGTCAAGAAGCCCATCCTCCCTAACCTTATGGTCTTGGTGACTACCAGATTCTCATGATGAATTCTGATAGGGTCAGTACCTTTGATGTCAACTTGCAAATTTGGTCGCGTCAATACAACAAGACATCGACCTTGTTTGCAACCGAGACAAAAACCAAAGAGTCTACTGAGCCTCTTACGATACCAAATGGTCCCTTACATATCCCTCGGCCCAAGGTTGAGTCCATTCTCAAGATCCCCAAAGGGCCATTGCACCATAATGCAACTTCTAACCGAGTTTCCACACATACAATATAGTAGATCACTTGGTGCAATCACCTGTTGCCATGTCAATGCTGGAGGTCCTCCAGTGATGCCTATCTCAAAAGAAATATCTACCAACTTATTTGGGCATAGTAAATCCTTCAGACGATCGTTTGATTGTCTCTCTTGTTGATGCGTCAGAAAATCCTCCATTACCACCATCAGTTGCTTTCTAGATACTAGTCAGACTTCATAATGTCATCATCTCCCAATGCATTATTGATGAAAGTGCATCCACTTGTGTGATGTCCACTTCCATTTGGAAGTAAGTCATGTCACCTGAACTTTCCCCATCCACCATCACTTTGCATGCTTGGGACGGTCACCACTCCTAGCCTCTCGTCATGTATCACAATTGGCCAATGACTCTGGCAGGAAAGACTATTAATGTAGACATTGAGGTTATTGATGCCCCTCTAGATTACAACATTCTATTGGGTCATAGTTACACTTATGTCATATCAGTCATCGCGTCTGCATTTTTCCGCAAGACGTGCTTCCCCCATGAAGGGAAGACCATCACTATCGATCAATTGAGGTACTACGATCCATCATCCTTGACCTTCCCTGATTTATCTCATCGATGTCTGACAAGCAGTCTGCCACCCCTCTCACTGGTGTTTCACCCGGTGTCTACAAATATTCCACTTTGTTGGGTGTTTTCCTTGGTCCCCCCCCTCCCATTTTTGAGCCCATCTCATTGAGTCTTTGCATGTTACACACGTCACAGGTTGCTTAAAAGCAGTTTGGTACCTCTGGTCAATAGTCAGCTCCACAACATCCTGTTGTTGCAACTTCAACTGAGCCATCTAGATCTGCCCCTCCAGGACCTCCTTCTTTTGTGGGTGCCTCTCCTTTTTTCCCACCAAGAACTCTTCCTCCAGGTCTTAATCATCCAGTAACTATTCTTCCGGGACATTATCCTATAGGACAGATACCTTTCTTGTTTCCTCCTCCTGGACTCTTTTATGTCCCTTTCATGGCTTCGTTGAGTCTCCCTAATATGACTTTGGGGATCCCAATCTGGTACATTAATCCCCCATTGAGCACTCTCCTTGGTCAACTCATACCATATCATGCTTTGACCCTGGTTCAACCAGTCCCTACTATCCCTGTCATTTCTCCATTTCCAACGCAACCTCAACATGAACCCTCTCCTGTTGCGAAAGCATCTAGACAGGGGGGTAAAGCCAAGAAGAAGGAACATAAGGACAAGGCTCCCCAAGCACCGCCATCTCCCAAGGCTCCAAAGTTGACACCTATGCATGCTTTGTGTAATGTTGTTCGACATGTCACCAATAACTATCTCGAGCTTCCTCGTCTCAAACCATTGGTCAACGATACATTTCCTGGGTATAACATACCTTAGGTACAAGTTACCTTACCTGATTCAGCCAAGATACTTAAATCGTTGCACACAAATCACCCTTGTGCTTTGTGTGATCATTATGATCACCATTCCCACTGTTTCCCTCATCTCGACAAATTTCATGACTGCCTCCATGTTCTTCGTGAATTTGAGGCCACTTTTAGTGGATCATCTACTCCTCTCCCTGTGGATTCAGGTACCATTAGTACACCAGAACAAGCAGACTCTGGTCCCACTAGGGTGATCCCTCCCCCTGATGTCAAGATGATAGAATCCACAATCCATATACTTTACCTATCGTAATCCTTGAGATCGTTGCAGGAAATCCTCTCTGATATTCTCACGCATGCTTCTGTCAAACCTCCCTCATCGAAATCCCATCTCTCAACATCGATAGATGTTCCATTTACTAGCTCGTCGTTTACCATTTTAGATGATGCATATGTGAACCTTCTTTCTTTGGATGATGCACCAGGTATTGTTGCCACATCATGTAGTCAATCTTCCTCCCATTCACCCATCTTCTATTCTAATGAGGACATCATGGAAGCCATGACTACCCTTGATTACCCTTGGGACAATATGCACCATCGTGCATACTTCCTTCCATATTTTTGAACCCATAAGTTTCCCCCCATATTACTCATGATGATCGACGATGTATCTCATACCAGGCCCCTCACTATCTTCTCATAAAAAATGACCTTTATCGTCACGATGTTGATTGTATCCTTCGTCGTTATCACTCATCATTATTGCTAAGACCTTACATCATTCGTAAGGACTTGGGTAAGGGGGGAAATGTTCTAAAGGATTTTTGAAGGCCAAATTCTTCTTAATCCTCGAAACACACTCTACCTCAAGAAATTTTACCCATAGCATATCTCATTTGTTTTCTTTTGCACCTTTTAGATGGATCCATCATCCACAATGTATATTGGTTATGTCGACAGTGCAAGTCACTTCTCCAAGAATCTAGCCTTAATAGCATGGGCCATTTTCACCCCCTTTCATATGTTAGTCCATTCTAACAGTGTGTGCATTGGATCTACCACCAATAATAGGATGAATATGATGCAGTGATAGGTTTGTTAGTCAATTCCCTTGCTCATTGCATCCTTTATCTTCATGCTTGTTCAGATTCCTTGTTGGTTGTCATGCAATTGAATGGTGTGTAGCATGTGCATAACCAAGTCCGATTTAGAAAATATCTAATAGTTAAGTTGTTGGTATGTGAATTTGAAACCATTAATTTTAGTCATGTTCCTAGAGCCCAAAATAACTATGTAAATAACATTGCAAACAGTATCCTAGATTGGAATTTATCACATGTATACCACAGAAGACAACCATAACCAAAAGAAATGGCGAACCACAATCGTCATATAAAATATGCATAATCACAATATGTATCGACATATAAAAAATAAATGTATTTGGAGCCCACCACTCTAAGTACACCTAATACGCCCATAGCATACTACATGGCACAGAGGTCCCTACATCTCCTTATCATCCTTTGGAGGATCTCATGCCAAGTTGGGTTGATATGCTTGAATCCATTTTTCGAGCACTCAGAACACAATGGTGCTCGACAAACTCCTCCTACCACTGGGTATCATTCCCACCTTTTCATACCAGATTAGTCCCCTCCATCACATATGCTTGTGGGCAGTATCCCATGCTTGGGGGCATGATGGTTTTCCCCTCGCCATGTTATCAATTGATTAACATAAGTATTAACCTAGATCCTACTAAATTTAAGTATGGTCGATTATCCTCCCATTCCTTGGATAGTTTGTCCTACCAGCCTCTCCAACAAGCCATATTCACATTGCATATCATAGATGTTTGATACCATATCTTCAAATATTATACTCTATGTCATACCACCTTTACCACATAGTCCCCATGTTTGTCTTGATTGGTGAGGATGATTCTAGACCTCCTTTAGTAATTCATTCTACTTTTCCTCATCCATTAATTCTTCACCAGGAACCATCATTCCAGGAAGCATTAAGGCCATCTTTAGAAAATCAAGGCCACTTACTTGAAAGTTACAGATCCTGATTCTGATGGTTGGTTTGTCCACTAAGATCTCCACAATATTTAGGGCCTTTTCCTCCTCTCCAAATTCACCAAAGCTCTGCAAATGAATTAAATTGGTGGGAAAACACCCACTTCTTTTGTTGCCCATTGGGACCAAATCATAGCTCATTTTGAAAAACCATTAGCACCATTTGAAATCTCTCATTGAGCACTATAATGGGTTTTGCTTCATTTTTTATGATTTGACACTTCACCCAAAAGCCATTTCTACAAGAAGGGTCACCTCATCGCCTCTCAAAATTGAATTTATTCACATGAGACACTTGTACTTAGGGGACCACCTTCCCTTGGTGATTTTTGGCTCATGTGTCAATTTTCGTCATGAGAAACAATCATTTTCTCATGTTTTTACGTTTTCATGGTCCCCACTCGACCTATTCTGTGTGGCAGCATCATCGAGTCACCCTTGTTCAGAGCATCCGCGATGAGTCACCTTTGCATCCATGGAGTCTATTTTGCATCCCATTATATCATGTCAGAGTATTCCATCCATATTTGCATACCATTCATCTAGTGTTTCCCATTTTGGCCTTAAGTCATATTATCCACCATCCCCTCCGAAATCTAGCCAGTCGCTGCTAGGTCAACCAGGCACTTTATGCTATGACAAGGGATGCCATTTGTTTGTCCCTCAGTCCCATTTTACCCATTTTCACTAGTGTCATTCCATCAATCACGTTACTATTTTCCCTCATGCCTTGGTTGAGGACCCTCATTGCCTCACCTATGGCGGGCCCTATTTTGTCGACATCAACATATTTACTCTAGAAGAATAGCCTAGAGGACAGTGTATCTTGGTTCCAATTTCCACTCTTGTTCGATGCCTCAGATAAAGCAAATGGAATCATCATTACCCTTTGAATTCATTGTTTCATGGTCGTGATTCATACACTTGATGGTCCAATGATGCAACAGATTATACCAGTGATTCCCGAGTGTTTGTGAGATGTTTCAGACGCCATGAGGGGGTGGACCTTCAGGTAGCCCCCCACATGCCTGGATGACTTCATATTATGCTACATCCTCAGACGCAGTTCGACGGATTTGATGGGTTCTGTTCCTGCCGCTTGTAGTGCTCATAACATGCATGTCTCCTTCAGATGATCCATTCAGTTTTTCATAGCCCTTTCCTATTTAGTAGGGCTTATTTGGTTGTTATACCCTCCCTCTCACCCATTTTTTGAGGGAACGGACATTATGTCTCATGTACTTAGATGTTATTGTATTCATTCATGGCTTATGTTTTTCTAGGTGCGTTATGTATATGGGATACATTGTATTATTTTCTAGCTCATTCATGCCAACATGCCATGTACCATTCAACATGTACTTTACTACTCAGTTTTAATTTTTTGGGTGCATTATTATTTTTTGTTTAGAGTTATCTTGGCAAGTATGGGTATGCCTCCACCACCTCAATGAGATCAAGTACCACAAAATAAAAGGAGACTTACATCAGTTAGTTGGTCCCTCCCCCTTAGTCACTATCCTCTTTTGATTCGGCTCCATTGGTCTCTCTCTCTCTCTCTCGGAGTCCCCTACGATGTCTATTAATTGTGTCCTTAGAATGTACTTCAATCATATGTTTTTCTCCTAACAGTCGTACATTGGGGGGAAATCTATTATTACCAAAAAAATTATCTAGCCATAACCTACTAGATGGATAGAAGTACACCATGTAGGGCAAATTTTACCATTGTAAAATTGCTTTCACTATAAGAAATTACTTAATAAACCACATTTGTAAGTTATTTTTGGTTTAACCCATGAAGAATAATTAAATAAATCATTATTTATTTAATTATCTTCTAGGAATAATTAATTAAACGATTTTTTAACTAATATTCCTTGTCATATTTGACCCAATGATGAGAAATAATTAGATAAATCATTATTTTTCTTATTTTTCTCTAGAAATAATTAATTAATCATTATTTAGTTATTATTCCTTGTCAAGTTTGACTAAATCCGCTAGGAATACTTAAAAAAATCATTATTTCTTTATTATTCCTCAACTACACTCCATGAGATGATAAATAAATCATTTACTTATTTTTTATTTCTAAATAAAAGTATTTAACCAATTTAAATACTTTTTCCCTCCAACCAAATATAATAAAATATTCCAAACAGTTAATTCTAGAATTTGGTTAATAATATTTGATTATTTTTTATTATTCAAGAATAACCTAATATTTTGTTATAGATTGGAGGGTTTTAAATCCATTCTTCACTTTCGATCATTTTCATTGTCGCACTCATTGTTGCAGCTCTGATTATTACCATCGCCACACAACATTTTCCTTTCCATTTGAGTTCTCATTGAGCTCAAACATTTTGTTTGTTGGGTTTTATAGATTATATAGGAGAGAGACTCTACAAAAGCTGAAGACATTGAGGATAGCCAAGAAACCATCCCATAGAGGGGGACTGGTAACATTATTTGTTCCCTTCACAGGTGTCATCTAGTAAAATATATTCTTTATATATATGGTTTCCATTGGATTGTTGGAGTTACTCACACTTATTTTCTTATTCCATTTTATTGTTTAACTATTTATGTGGCATAGATTAGGGCTTTGGTAGGTTTTGTTTATATCATTTGTTGCATATCCACACTATTTAACAACCATTTTTACTATGAGGGTTGTTTTTCATCCACAGTCTAAAGTGGTTTCCCGTACACCTCCGAGAAGAACACTAAAAAAAAAAAATATTGTTATTTCTATGGAAGTTCTTTCTGGTTCTCTCACTATTTCAGGAGAGGCTTGGGGGTAGCTAAGTAGACAACTAACTTATCGTTGGGTGGACTGTGGGATCCATCTTTTAATTCCCAGAATATATCAGATACATTTTTTTAACTTATCTTATCTTTGGTTAACATTATAGGTTGTGTGCCAGTGAGTAATTACCAAATATATATGTCAAGTTCAAGAACACTATATCTGGAAGCTATATGTACATACATATTTATGTGTCCACGAGTTTGTATGTGCAAATATAGGTTTTTGAACATGTATGAAAGCAAATAGTTGGATTTTGTAAAACAAGTATTCTGCATCAGGAAGACACTAGAGCAATGAGATGAAGATTGAGGGAATTCGTTACATAAGAGAAGAATAAGATTAAAAAAATGTATTGATTTTAATGGCCTTCGAGTAGTTAAACATATCTTACAAGAAATTGTTTTATTATGTGTATATTGTGTAAAACAAAAAAAAGGAGAAAATTTGAAAGGTTTGTACGTGCAACCGAAGGAACTAGTATGGGGTTAGTTTTCTGAGAAAACGGTCTTATGGAAACCGTCCACTCTCAATAGTCCTTAGATTGTCCTATTATGATTTAATAATTTTTTGCAAACCTAAGAAATATCTCATCCATTAAATAAAACTTGACATATTATAGTCACTGTAAATGGTGCATTAAAAGAAAATTGCATGTACTATGCAAAGGGAAAGAATGCATAAAACCTTCTAATAAATCTATTGGTAACCAACACAGTAATATTGTATAAAATGAGAAGATAATAATCACCAAGAAATTTAAGTGAGGAACTAGCCCCAAACCCACATTATAAATTTCACATTTTCAACTATCCATAAACAAAGAAACATCCCGATTAAAAACGCATTTAATGCCATTGGGTTGGAATAAATTAATTACAGTATATAACTCACATAAGAGAAAAGTATACATGTGCTAACATGAATATTTAAATAGAGTTGGAAGTAAATTATTGAGCAAAATATTGCTAAAAAACAAGGGCTTTGAGTTAACCCATGTAACTAAGCGTCTGAAAATAATGTTATATATCGAAACTTTCCATACCACAAGAGTTATTCACAAAAGAGGTAACACAATGTTCAAAGGACTACATATCCATATAAATGCAACTTGTATTAGGTGTGGAGCAAAATTATCTTCTTTATTTAGAGGTATTGTTGCGTTGGACCCCAGTTCCTAACGGGGTGGCAACGCTGCCTGTTTAATTATCATCAGGGGGGTTAAAGGTTCATTCATTTTGACTTGTAAAATATTGTAATTAATAGTCAATCTAGGCCATTCATTAGGCGGATGACTTGACAGTATAGTTTATGATTAATTTAGGTTTTTTCACCCTAGAAGGAAACCCCTCACTATATATGAGGGAATTGTATTGCAGCAGTGTATATGCATATTTTGAATGAGAAAGAGAGATAATATTGTGTGAGAGTGAAGAGGAAATTACATCAGATCTATTGTAGATTGTATCTCTTCATTTTTTCTTGATAATATAAAAGGAAGGATTGGCTATTTCTCCGTGGACGTAGCCCAAATTGGGTGAAAAATGTATATTTGTGTCTCTCTTATTTTATGTGTTTTCTGTGTTTGTATTTCTGCAATATTTTTTGTGTTCCATTACTCTATAATATATAATTTTCTAATAATTGGTATCATAAACGAAGGTTTATTTGGCTAATAAATTTGTAGAAGGGAAGGGTTCTTGGTTCAAGTGGGAGCAATGGGGAAAGATGGTAGGTTTAGGGTCGATAAATTTAATGGCCAAAACTACCAACTATGGAAGCTATGTTAGTGCTCAAATCTACCTTAGGCTGAAATAAGGTAAAACTCAAGGCTACATCAAACCACACTCAGCCTTGTAGCTAACCCTACGAGGACAGGAGAGGGCTCTCTCCAAGTCAATCTCGGAAAAAGGTAATAAATGAGGTCAAGATGACTGAATTGATGACTAATTTTAGTCTAGGTATGAAGTACAAGGACTTTGAAACTGATTTTTTATGAAATTTTGTTGAATTCAAGGGAAAGGAAATTTTGGGTGCGGGGATGAGGCACAGTTTTTGCAGAGGTCTACTTGGGGCAAGATAGGAGATTGTTTTGATGCCTTTACAGTGATTGAATGAATAGATCTGACTGGTGAGAGGTTAAGGAGAGCAAGAAACTTTCAAGGATTCTCCATAAACATATGAAAATATGAAAAATTAAACAAACTTAAAGGCAGAGCATAGCAAATTATGGATTCTACCTTAACACTTCATTTGTTCAATTGCAGAAGATAACAGAAGGAAAGCGATGCACATAAAAAACTTAAAAATACTGAAAGAAACACACCATCAACACATAAAGCCACATGAATCCCAAATAGTGCTGCAAAACCCTGGT
>APFE031287755.1:0-18488 GCA_000404065.3 Pinus taeda | reverse complement strand
AATAATATGAAGCCACAATAGTAACATTAGTGGGCTTATATGGGGTACAATAGTAACAATATGGGCACTCTGTGGGTACATCAATATAATAAGTGGGTTGTACTAATAACAATAAGGGTTACACTAGTAGTATAGGGGCCTAACATCTTATCACATCTCTTTCATCGATGGTGTTTTATGGTTTGAGGCTTGAGTATGCCCTTGATGGCAGCTCAAACTATATAGCTTGAAAGGATCGCATGGAAGCAGTTTTGGAAGATAATGGCCTTAAGGATTTCATTGATCAAAAAATTCCTAAGCCTACTAACAAGACTAAGCAGGTGGAATGGAGGAAGTGTGTGGCTAGAGCTAGGAGAATTCTTTTGGAGGGAGTGCGGGATCACATTGTTTCAAGCCTCCATGGGAAGGAGACTCTGCATGCAATGTGGAAAATATTGAAAGATTTATATCAGAATAGCAGTGACCAAAGGAAGTTGGCACTGAAGGACGAACTTCGAAAGATCAAGTGTGAAAGGGATGACACGATCTCTATGTATCTGACCAAGCTCATCACATGCAGGGATGAGCTTGCAAGTGTAGGGGTCGTGACATCGAATGAGGATATGGTGAGTCTAGAACTCCTTGGCCTTCCTAAGAGCTGGCATAGCTACCAAGACTTGGTGAATGGAAGGGAGAAACTGCTAGAGTGGGAACGACTATTTTCGGATTTGATGCAGGAGGAGATCAAACGGAGCACCAAAGATAGTTCTTCATCCATGCATGATGAGGAGAACTGTGCCTTAGCGAGTAAGGCGAAGAAGGAGAACGAGAAGGTTTCTCTTTCTGAATCCTGTTCTTCCAATGATGGGAAGAAGGTTGACAAATCGAAAGTGCGATGCTTTTGTTGTCATGAGGTGGGCCATTATGCTGCAAATTGTCCACGGAGGAAATCCAAGAAGGGATAAAGGGAAGGATCTGAAGGTGAGGCACTTGCTTCACAGTTTGAGTTGGATTTCACACTCCTCACATGCATGGTTTCATCCATGGTGGGAAGCGGTTGGTTTCTTGACAGTGGAGCTTCTTTCCACATGACTGGTGACAAGATTTTGTTCAGTACTTTGGAGGAGAAATATCTCCAAATACTCATAGCGATGGGTAATGATGAGAAGTATAGTGTCCCAGGTGTAGGTACGGTTATTTTTCAGAGGGAGCATGGAGCTCGAATTACCTTGACCAATGTCAAGTATGTACCAGGACTGAAGAGAAACTTGGTGTCAATCGCGATGCTGGAAGATAGAGGCTATGATGTAGTCTTCAATAAGGGAAAGGTTTTCCTTATACACATTATCACTAGACAGGTGAAGCAGATTGGTTCACTGGTCAAGAACCTATATGCTCTTGAGGTTCAAGATGCACGCAAAGCCTTGAACAGCAAGGCAACTGATGGAGAATTGGTGGTTGAGAGGGAGGGTATATTATCTCTCAGCATGCAGAGCCAAAAGAAGTCTGAGACGATTGTGGAGGAGCCACGATTGGTGCAACAACTTCAGGAGGTTGTGGAGAATCCACAATAGGGGAAGCTGAGTGGAGATCGAGTAGATACATCTACTCATGTAGAGACCTCCAGTAGGGGGAAACTTCGAGCCAGGTGGGCAAAGGGATCACATGCAGCCATACCTTTAGGTAGGAGGTGGGGTGATGTGGATTGATTGTCCCAAGTAGGAGGGGAAGGATCCTTGAGGTACCCAACCTCTTGGATGAGACCTTGCTACATAAGCCCCGATGTGGTGTAGCAGGAACTGACTGATTGGGTAGAGACAGATGCAGATGGAGCGGAAATGAGAGTGACAGTGCAGGGAAACCTAGGACAACGGATAGCTAGCAGGCTGCAGCAATGCATGAGGCACAAGTGTTTTGCACAGTCCTAGGTGGCACAAAGAGGTGTGTAATGGTGCGAGATGCATGGAGATGTTGTACTAGCGCAGATTTCAGAGAGGGAGCACTTGTCAGTAGCAGGTAGAGCTTCAGCATAAGAGTATGTTCCTAGCCCAACAGAGTGGTCAGTTGGGAGTGTTTTTTTTCCAAGTATTGTTGGAGCAAGTGGAGCAGGTAGATGTGTTGCATGCAGAACATTCCAGAGTTACAGGATCGGGTTCGAGAGAAAGTCTTTCTTGTTGAGAGGGAGTGTTGAAAATTGTGCAACAAGAAATGTTAAATTTAGAATGTGCTAAAAATAGACCTGCTAAAAATAACATGTCTAAAATAGTAGTTTGGCCAGTGAGGTCATTGGCCACATTGGGTGAGAGGTGAAACTGCTAAAAATAGAAAGTTCTAAAAATAGCATTTCTGGGTCCTTTCCTATTTATAACAATCCCTACTCTATCTATAGGAAGTAAAATTAATTTTGGTCTTAACAGCAGTTGGAAATATTAATTAATTAATTCAGTTGAGTTAATTAATTAAGGAAATTTGAATTTGAATTCTTTGTGAGCATGCACATGAGTTGTCCCATTGATTGAGGAATTTATCCTTAATTTACTCCACTGATTGAGGGAATAAGTATGAGTTCTATAATGAGATAATTAATTGACTTAGTTCTAACTAGTCAAGTCCAGTTAGATTATTTTAACAAGTTGTTAAAATAATAAAATATAGTTTGTTAATGCTTGCATGCATGTGACAACTATTATTTTAGATAATTGAGGATTGCCTCTGTTATCACTCAGGTTGTTCCCCAAAACCTGTGAGAAAAGGGAATATGGCTGAAGTAACCACTAACCAATCTTTTAGATGCAATTTATAGCCAAACTGCATCCAGAGAGGGCTCTCTCTATATGATTTAAATTTGTTTATTGGAAGTTTTAGGCTAGTTATGATGAGCACAGGTTTGTTTTAAATGGGTTTGTGTCACGTGGAATGAGTCGATCTTGCGGACAAGATAGACCTTCCTAGAATCTAAAGAAGACCTAATGACAAACAAACAACCAGACACTATCTTTCTTTTAAATTGTCGCTTTATAAACTAATGGAAAACAAATGTGTTTTAAGGCACTACCTATGTCCAACGGCAGTTTGGAGATGCTTGACTCTTTGATCCAAGTAAGTTCCTTTGTCACACCTGAAAAACAAACAAGGCAAACGATTAAATAGCACCTGAATAACCAGTATTATAAAACATATTTAACATGAAAGTCAAGGAGTCCGTCAGTCATGTAGTCAGCTGCAGTCTGTGGCTGCTGAATCTTGGGCTTGAAATGACTTAAAATCATTTTTTCCTCCTTGATGTCATAGGCTTCCATTAGTCTATGCTGTTTGGAGGGTGTCATCCTAAGAAATTGGTCATACAACTGAATTCTTAATGACTCATTTTGAGCCTTAATCTCTATGAATGACTGCTTGATGTCTGATGGTTTCTTTTCTTGTGACCTTGAGGAGGAGACTTCCATTCCATGTTGCCTCCCTCCTTCTTGTTTGTGAGAGCTAGCAGAACTCTGTTGGCTAATGGCCCTCTCTCCTCTTGGGCTTTCAATAATGTCTTCCACAGTGTCCTCTTCAGGAGGATCTACCCTTTGCCTCTTGGCCTCTTGCTTCCCTGTTGACCCAATTGCAAGTGTGGTCTCTGTTAGCGCTTGAAATTTCACCTCAGGCTGAAAAAGGAAAACCTCAAGGCAACATCAAACCATTTAGCCTCGTAGCTAGCCCTATGGGGCAGGAGAAGGCTCTCTCCGGTCAATCTCAGTAAAATCTTCAATGGACGAGATGACCAATAGGGTAACACTGATTTTTAGGCTAGTAAACTGATCAAAAGGGTTGATTTGGGGTTTTTAGGGTTTTTGGTGGCAAATTGAGGGGATGGCAATTTTGGGTGCGGGGATTGGACACAGTTTCTGCAGGTGGTTCTTTGGGGCGAGGTAGGAGACAATATTGATGCCTTTGATTGAGGTGGATGATTAGGAATGACAGGTGAGGAGTTAAGGAGAGCAAAAAATAACTTTGAATTCTCCTTAAACAGTAGAAAACATTGAAATTAAACAAACTTAAAAGCAGAGCATGACAGTCATGAATTCTTACTTTAACACTTTGTTTGCTTAATGTGTAGAAGGAAAAGAAAGGAAATGATTCACATAACACACTTACAGGTACATAGAGAAACACACCATCAACACATGTAACCACAAGAATCCCAAAAAGGACTGCAAAACCCTAGTCTTCCTTAGCCAAAAATTGCAGAGATACAGTGAAATAATACAATGATAGCTTCTCCCTCAAGAATCCAACCTTCCAACCCTTGAAAATGACTAGGAAAATACATAATATAGGCAAGCTAACACATTTCCTTGCCTATAGGGGTCGAGCTCACTATCCTAGGAGCTATTTCAACCACTTCTAAACTTATCACTACAAACTAGGCAGTCAAAACAACTTGCCTCTATAAACTAGGAAACCAATTCATTCATTTAATTTTCACCTATTTCATGAATGAATCTTATAGAAGAGATACATAAGTGTAAAAGTGTCAACATGAAATACATTAATTACATCAAAGAGGGTGAAAAATCCCATCCCAAGTCAAAACTGGTCAAAGCTGGGCGAATTCCTGAGCTGTAGACGAATTCCTGTGAAAACTGCCCAACGGGTCGCGCCCTCTTCCTGAACGGGTCGCGCTACTTTGGAGCTGATTGTGAGGTACTTGCAGGTGTCCAAATGAGGCAAACGTGGGCCTGTTGGAAAGGTATGGATGTCTACTTTCCAACCCAAGTGGAATTTCTGTATTTGGTGGTCATTTGCCCCTCCAAAATTGCAATCTCCCAAGACTGCTTTCTGTGTCAAAAATGTGGCAGAAAGTCATTTTTTGCTTGTTTTTTTTACTTTCTGGAGGCCCAAAACTTGGTGAAATTTCTTAGTAATGGCTGAGCAAGTGTAACTTTCCATGAAAAATCTGGAAATGTTGAGTGTTTTCAAAATGGAGTTGTCGGGATGAAGGGACTCACGGGGGGTGAGACCCGTTAATGGAGAAAACCTGTAAATTGCTTGAAAAAACCAAAACTTACCCAAAATGCTCAAAATTTCTTGGTATTTGTGTTGTGGCTAGGCTATTTAGTGCCTTTGTCCTTGAGTGAAGCCTTGGCCAAGATGTGGAGGGGATCAGGCCTTTTTCTCCGTTTTTGTGCTTTGACCAACTGCCTTTGGAGCACCTTCATCTTTTCCTTGCACACGTGCATCTGTGCCCAAGAATGATTCTTCATGTTTCTCAGCAATTTCTTATCTTGGTTGGCCTTAGCCAACAACCTTTCTAAATGAGCATTGAGCCGGATAAGCATAGCCTCTCAAGAGATAAAATCCTCCCATGGGATACCCTGCTGTTTTGACTGTTTGAATGTTGTTTCAACTGTTTGAGATGTTGTTTCAAGGGGACAAATAGCACAAGGGAAATGTTAGGGAAGGGAGACTTTGAAGGGAAATTGGGAAAAACATATGAAATAGGGAGTTAAGGGAAGGAATCATGATATATACCCCATCACATATATATGATTTGAAAAGGCTTTATGAGAGGTAGGGTTCGGTTTAGTTCTTGATTTTTAGGGATAGGGGTAGGGTTTAGGGCTTTTGATATTTTTTGGTAGGAGAATGAATAAAAGATGAGGGAGTTGGAAATAGGATGTAGGGAAAAAGTGGGGGTATAAAGGATAACCTTGAAAACAACAAGACAAACCCTAGTTCAACCAACACTTTGACATTTTTGAGCAAATATGCATTGGATTCATTAGTTCAAAATGATTGGCTTTAAACCACATTCACATGCTTTTCACATTTTCACAAACAATGTATTTTCATGAGGAGAGGCCTACTTGCAACCTTGAAGCTGCAACCTTGAAGCAATCCGGGGTTGTTTGGCAGCTTACTGGCAAAATTTGGTGGAGGAATTCCCAACAGGTCGCTCACCTCTGACGGGTCGCGCCTGTGTAATTTTTACACTGCTGGAGGTTCCCTGACGAGTCGCGCACCTCTGACGGGTCGCACCCTTTTGCAGGAGGATTTGGAGGCCTTTTCGGTGTCGGAATTGGGTGCAGGATAGCACGATGGAAAGGTATCTGAGTCTAATTTCCCACCCAACTGGAATTTTTCAATTTGGAGTTCATTTGCCCTATCAAAAGTCAAATCTCCCAAGACTGGTCAAAAAGTGCCAAATGAGGCTGCCTCAAGGAAGAGTGTTGTTGCAGTCAACTTTTGAATACCTTCCTCAACCCCAAATTGAGCTCATGATAGCTCATTGGAAAGCTCTTTGTGTCTAGTTATCATTTTACCCATCACAAAAAT
This sequence comes from Pinus taeda, assembly GCA_000404065.3. NCBI lineage: Eukaryota > Viridiplantae > Streptophyta > Pinopsida > Pinales > Pinaceae > Pinus > Pinus taeda. The sequence goes on along the minus strand of APFE031287755.1, from coordinate 12,191 downwards.
CATTTGGCCAACCAAGCTAGGAGAAAAATTGATTTTCCCAAGGTCCCTTCAGAGGTGCCTTTGATTCTCCTGAGGCAACGGTATTCTTTGACACTTCTCTCAAAAAATGACACTTGTGCAAAAAGTGAAGGAGACTTTTCTTCTTTAGCATGTTGTGGACAAAAACCTCTATCATTTTTCCCAAATTCATCATTTATTTCTCTGGAATATCATTTGAGTGCGACTTGTCCCGATGTGTGAAACAAGGAATTTTGTCGAAATAGAGCGAAATGAAGGGGATAGGGGGCTTCTAAATTCTTGGGGAAATTTTTTGGGAGTGGGGAGGGATGTTAGGGAGCAGGGGAAAGTGGAATCTTAGAGATTGAGTGAGGGGAAAGGGTCCAAAAGGGCAAAACACAGGCCCAACCTAGAAAATTGCCAGGTTGTAGCTAGAAACTAGGGTTTGTGCAAAAATGAGGATTTTGGGGGATCTGAGTGTTGGGAAGTGTATGATAAGGTACATGAAGGATAGGGAAAGGTGTATGAACATCAGGAAACAAGTTTTGCCGATGTTTTGACCATCCAAGAGAAATTGGCTTCAAAACCCTAGGAGAGGGAAATGAACTTGCCAAGGCACAACTGAAGCATGAACAAGGTGTGAAATGACCCAATGGAACTTGACATGATAATGACAACCTTATGAATGATGATAGACTCAGCTAAATAATGACATGGACCGCCATTTGGACAACTTTAGAAGGAGTGAAAGCAAACCCTAGACCTAATGCCTAGTGACCAAATTTTGCTTGAAAACTCTTTGAAAAGACAAAATTTGACCTTGACACTTCAAAATAACTTTGCAAGAGCATATTTGATCACTGGAGGAAGGCTGTAAAGACTGACACTAACAGAATCCATGAAACTGCCATGCTCTGCCTTTAAATTTGTTTAATATTCTATGTTTTCTTCAGTTTAAGGAGAATCCTTGAGACCTCTTGCTCTCCTTAGCCCCTCACCGGTCTGATCTATCCATCTCAATTGCTTTAAGGCATCAAAACAATTTCTTATCTTGCCCCAAGTGGACCTCTGCAAAAACTATGCCTCATCCCCACACCCAAAATTGCCTTTCCCTTGATTTCAACAAAATCATAAAAAATCAATCCTAAATCCTTTGTACTTAATACCTAGTCTAAAATCAGTCATCAATTCGGTCATCTCGATCCTCCTTGATTACCTTTTGCCAAGTTTGACCCAGAGAGAGCCCTCTCCTGTCCTCGTAGGGCTAGCTACGAAGCTGAGCGTGGTTTGATGTGGCCTTGAGTCTTGCCTTATTTCAGCCTAAGGAGGATTCGAGCGCTAACATAGTGGAAACCATACTGGAAAGAAATCTCAAATGGTTTGCTTTTTGATGAGTTTGTTTCACAAGTCTTAGACGGAGTCTGAAGTCATGCCAGGTAGCTTTCGAAACGCTCTTACTATGCATAAGCGAAAGTAGATAAATGTTGCTTCAGTCGATCTCCGGTTAGCTTGCGAAACTTTGACTTGCAGATCACCCTAGTACATTTGATCATTTTAGACCTTTGGATGATTGAGTCTAATAAACGATTGGCTGAATTACCTTGATTCTTTTGATCTCGTGATAAATACACTGGCTTCGAAAAGACATACAAGAGCTAATCCATATCCGAATCCACCGCCTGTTTATGAAAATCCAAATCTGATTTGAAAATTCCTCCGTCAAGAAAGCTCGACGACTCCATTGGTCAAATCTCATTCATGTCCCGCACTTATTGAATACCTTGAAGACATTCCTTTTGATTCAAAGTTTGAATTGTCATTGTTCAAGACTAAGTCCAAAAACGCTCTCGATTCTATTGTTCCAAATCCTGACTTCGCTACAGCTCTTGAATTTGAAAGGCATAATAAATTAATTGACAATTTTATCTTGAGACACCTTCAGACCACCATCCAAGCAGCCAATCTTTCTGAGTTTTTGGAAGCCATATCTGCAAACATTGGATCCACCGTCACGACGTCTACCTCAAGAATTCCTACTGAACCTCCTTTCATTCCTACCATTCCTTTGCAGCCTATAATTACCTACTCTGAAACTATAGCTAATTCCTCTTCTTCATCCCATATTGCTTCTGCTCATCATACACCGCCGCATACTCCCCATACAGTAGCTGCATCAACTCCGCCAACAAAACCGAGAGAAAATCCACCAAGAGCAATGGCTGCTCGCTTTGCACCTCTTGCTTTACCTCAGCAATTGCATGATATGCCAGCAAATTACCAAATTAAAATTCCTTTATTTGATGGCACTCCTCAAAGTGTTTCCGCTCAGTAGCACATAGACAAAATGGCAACTTTTTATGATTTATATGAAATTGATGACGAAGATGTAACTATGCGATTTTTTGTGCAAACATTTGGAGGAGAAGTAATAATATGGTTCAGAGGTTTAGGTCCCAAAAGTATACCTTCCTTGGTTGAGCTTCAGAAGCAATTTCTTGATCGTTGTGAACTTAGAAAGGATCCGCTCCAGATTAATGCCGAGTACAATAATATCAAGCGAAATCCCGGTGAGTCTGTCCAAGATTATATTATCAGGTTCAATACAATTTATAATGCTATTCCAGATGATTTAAGACCATCTAGAAAATCATCTCTTCTTAAATTCTCGGATGGTTTCGATTCAGAGATGGCTTACTCATTGCGGGATAGAGATCCACCTACTTTAGAAGATATGCAAAAGATCGTTGTCAATGTTGAGGCAAATCTGAATGACAAGAGAGCATGTTTGAAGGCAGAGAAAAGAGTGACTACAAAGGAAGAATCTACATCATCAGAACCACCTTGGCTTCGCGAGATGTTCAAAAGACTCATCCTTGACAAATCAGAGCAGCAGATTCGTAATCCAAATTATCGTGGCCAGCAGCAACCTCAGTACAGAATCAAGCAGCGTGAACCAAGAATACAAGAGCCGGCAGCCCAGCAACCAATGAAAACTCCTATTTTGCAGAATTTTGTAACTCAAGATTCGGATGACGATGCTGATGTAGCAGGGGACCAAAATCACTTCTTCACTCCTGATGACCTGCCCATTTACATTACCGAAGAAGATGAGTATGGAGAAAGTTCAGGCGCCCAGCAAGACGAAGATTTTATCTTGGCTAATGATGCAGATTTAGATGATTACCAAACAGGATATTTGAATGCCTTGTCCACTCAACAGAAGTAGTATTCATTGAGGAATCGAGATGTACCTATCAATCCCATTCAGAAAAGGAAGGAAGATACAGCACCAAAGATGGATTCACCGACACCGCCGAAGAAAGGAAAAGAGACAATTGATCCCACAACTAGCAAGATATCAGCAGAAGAAAAGACAAATCAGGCAGCTATAATCAAAGATAGAAGAGAGATTCCAGCCAAAGAAGTTGACAAATTTTTAGCATTTAGTTTGGAAAACGAAATTTCCAAATTAAAAATATCTATTCCTTTGATTGAAATCATGAAAAACAACAACTACCGAGGTCAAGTTTCCAAAATTATGAACTTTGATCCCATGCTTGACACGGTGAACATTGAAGATGATCAGACCGAATTGATTTTTGGGCCAACATTGAACGGTCAATCCTCTGAGAGTGGTGTTCCTCCCTTTTATATCAGTTTGAGATTGCATGAATATGTCTTGCATAATGCTATGTTCGATTCGGGTGCTTCACATGACTTGATGCCAAAGGCAATCATGGAGAAGCTGGGATTAGATATTACCAGAAAATATCATGATTTATATTCATTTTATTCCAGCCGCGTGAGATGTATCGGGCTCATCAAAGATCTGGTTGTTAGCTTAGATCAAATCCCGGCGAAAAATGTCTTGATGGATGTGGTTGTGGCAGACATCCCTCCACGGTTTGGTATGCTACTTTCGAGATCTTGGGGAGCTAAGTTGAAGGGCACTTTGCAGTTAGACTTTCCTTATGCCACAATTCCAGTCTTCGGTCAAATGAGAAAGATATATCGCAAGTAAAAAATGAAATATATGATAACTAGTAAAGAGAAGCCGATCAATCATCCTGTAAATTATGTACATACTGATTTGGAGTCATTTGTTTTATCTGCTGATAGTTTTAATGATATAGATAATCAGTTAGTTCAAGCAGAAGATATACCAGAGATCACCGAGAATTTCAGAGAAGTACTACAAAAGGAAAGAGGAGAAAAGCAAGCTATCATGGAGCAAACAGCTGAAGAAAAGGGGTAGCAAATGGAAAAATCAGAGGCAGTACAATTCAGCACTTGGAGGAGGATGAAGATGGTCTTTGGACCATGGATTTTGATGGCGCAGTAGGTAGTGATGGTGCTGGTATTGGTGTGTGGATTCAAAGTTCTTTTTCTGCTCAAGACAAAGTTCCAAGCAAGGTGAGAGTGTGTTCTTATAAACTAGCATTTGATTGTTCAAATAATGAGGCAGAATATGAGGCTCTCATCGCTGGCCTAAAGATTCTTAAGAAACTGAAAGCTAGGAAGATTGCGGTTTATGGAGATTCCGAGCTGGTGATCGAGCAAGTAAAGGGTGAGTTTCAAGCCAAACATCGTCGTATGAGGGCATATCGAAATGCAGTCTTAGACATTTTGAAGTTGTTTTCTAATTATACCTTGACATGTGTGCCTCGCCTACAGAATGGTGTTGCGTATGGACTTGCTAAGGCAGCAAGCAATTTGAAAATTCCAATGAATTCTAGCAACAAATTTGAGATTCATGTGAAGCATCATCCTACCGTCCCAGATAATCAACGATGTTGGCAAGTTTTTCAAGATGATGAAGAGATCAATGAGTTTTTGCAAAATAAGGGTAAGTTCAAAGATTCCTCAATAGATATTGAAAATGATGATGGTGATGACAACATACAAGTAAATCAAATGGATGTACTGCAACTTAAGGACAATATTATTCCTAAAGGTTTGATTCCTTTAGAGGAGTTGTTTGACCAAGATGATGTGGCTCGCAAACCAACATTGAGACCAACGGAGAAGGGCGTTGAAGAGGTGAACATCGGGACAGCTGAAAATCCCAAGATGGTTAAGTTATTAAGGTCATTATCACCAAAGGTAAAAGATGAATATATGAAATTGTTGTCTTTATCCTCTGATGTATTTGCATGGGATTATTCATATCTGAAAACATATGATACAAATATCATCCAGCATACTATTGCTATCAAGCCAAATCAGAAGCCTTTTCGTCAAAAGTTGAGGAGAATTAATCCCAAATTGCTGCCATCAATTGAGAAAGAGGTAAATAGGTTGTATAAGTCAGGAATCATTGTGCCAATTCGATTTTCAGATTGGATGTCAAACTTGGTGCCCGTAAGAAAGAAGACAGGTGAGATCCGTTTATGTATTGATTTCAGAAATTTAAATAAAGTATCCTTAAAGGACAATTATCCGCTGCCCAAAATGGATCATATATTGCAGTGAGTAGTTGGAGCATCAAGGATGTCACTACTCGATGGTTATTCGGGTTACAATCAGATTTTAGTGCATGAAGATGACCGTGACAAGACCGCATTCACCACTCCATGGGGAACATTTCATTATGCAAAGATGCCGTTTGGTTTGAAAAATGCAGGAGCTACCTTTCAGCGTGCAATGGACGTGGCTTTTGCCAATGAGAAAGATGTATTCTTGGTCGTTTATCTTGATTATTTAACCGTGTTTTCAAATTCTGATGAGGAACATTTGTACCATTTGAAAATTGTTTTCCAAAAGTGCAGAAAATATGGCATATCGTTGAATCCGAAAAAGAGTCTTTTTGCCATGGATGAGGGAAAACTACTTGGTCACATCATATCTAACGACAGCATCCATATTGATCCAGCACGTTTTGAAGCCATTCAGCAAATTGAACAGCCCCGGAACAAGAAAGAAATTCAGTCTTTCAATGGTAAACCTCAATTTTCTGCGTCGTTTTATTCCAAATCTAGCAGAGCATCTAAGAGAGATCACAAGCATGCTCAAAAAGGACAGCCAGGTAAAGTGGACCGAAGAGGCAGTTAAATCATTTAATCTACTGAAATTAGATCTTTTTACAGCTCCTATTTTGATCAGCCCCGACTACACTCAAGACTTTATTTTATTTTCATTTGCTTTTAAGCACACTTTGGCAGCTGTGCTAATGCAGAAGAGAGAAGGTGTAGAAAAGCTTATTGCCTTTTTCAGTCGTATAATTAGAGATGGAGCATTGAAATATAACATCATCGAGAAGCAAGCATTGGCGCTTGTTAAGGCCTTGAAGGATTTCCGTGTGTACATATTGCATTCTCATATTCTAGCTTATGTTCCTAACGCAACAACGAAAGATGTTTTAGTACGGGCAGATCCAGAAGGGAGAAGGGGTAAGTGGATTTCTGCGTTGTTAGAATATGATGTTGAAATTAAACCCACCAAGCTGATCAAAGGTCAAGGACTCGTGAAGCTAATGGCTGAAACAAATCTGCAAATCTTAGACATACATTTGATTGCTGCTATGTCTGATGAAGATGAGGAGAACCCATCCTTTCAGGTATCTGAAATGTTTCTTTCTTCCCCATGGTATGTTGATATTTTATATGTACTTCGGCATTTATCTTCGCCTCCTGGAATGCCAAGAAATAGATGTAGAACATTGAAATTGAAGGCTGCTAAATTTTGCATTCTCGATTCAGCATTGTTTTGGAAAGACCCTGGCGGGATGTTATTAAATTGTTTAGTAGAGGATGAAGCCCAAAGAGTCGTAGAAGAATTTCATAGAGGAGACTGTGGAGGTAATTTGTTTTGGAAGACCACGGAAAACAAGATACTAAGGGAGGGCTATTATTGGCCTTCATTATTTTCAGATGTATATAAAGCGGTTAAAAATTGTCACGAATGCCAAATTTTTCAAAGAAAACAGAAGCTCCAGCCTTTGCCTCTCAAACCAATTGAAATCATCGCACCTTTTCAGTAGTGGGGATTGGATTTCATTGGTGAAATTCATCCGGCATCATCAGGACAACACCGATGGATATTAACGGCCACGGACTACTTCACAAAATGGATTGAAGCAATTCCTACTCGACAAGCTACGGATGCGGTAATTATTTCTTTTCTCGAGGCTAATATTTTGTCACGTTTTGGATGTCCAAGTAAGCTAATCACGGATAATGCAGCAGTGTTTAAGTCAAAAAGGATGATTGAGTTTTGTTATAAGTACAATATTAGCTTGGGACATTCAACCGCATACCACCCTCAAGGAAACGGATTGGCGGAGTCATCTAACAAGTCTTTGGTCAATATCATTAAGAAATTGTTGGAAATCAGCAAAAAGGGCTGGCACAAGAAGTTGATAAATGCACTATGGGCCGATAGGGTGAGTCAGAAGAAATCTATTGGTATGTCTCCTTTCGAATTGGTGTATGAAACAGACATAGTTTTTCCAACTTCACTTGTTGTCCCGGTAGTCAAATTGCTTCAAGAAGCGGGTAGTGAAGAAGATCCTATGCAGAGAAGAATAAATCAGATGATTCATTTGCAGCAGACACGGGAGGAGGTATTTCAAAACACTTGCAAATTGCAGGAGCGTATCAAAAGGATTTATGACCGGAAAGCAAAGGCAGACACATTTCAGTTGGATGAGGTTGTTTTAAGATGGGATGCTCGTCATGAGGACAAGGGAAAGCATGGAAAATTTGAAAATTTGTGGAAAGGACCTTAGAAGATTGTAGCATATCGCGACCAAAATGCTTTTATTCTCAAAGAGATGAACGGAGATGAATATCCTGGAGGGCCGATCAATGGTCGACTGTTAAAGAGATATTACTTTTGAGTATTTTCTGCTCAATTCATAATCATTGTATATATCATTTTACTTTTGTTCTATCGTACATGTACACTAACTTATCATCTTCAGTTTGGGGCCCGAAGTGAAGGCTATAATTCTGAAAATGAAAGTTAGTAGGTCTAAGTTTGTCAAGTCAGTTGTCTTAGTCTTTAGTTTGAGTCTAGTTTGGTCAAAGCAATGTTTGCTTTTTCAGTCAAATTCTCAAGATTTTGTGTCAAAATAATGACTCCATCGCCCAATGAGTGAAGGCACTCTCTGCTCTTCTAGAGATCTGTTGTTCATGGCATCTCCAAGGAGCTACCATCCCCATTGGAGCCAATGTTAGAGTCGGTCTAGTATCCCTCCACCAGAGATCAAAGCTCTTTGCATTTCATAATTAGGTGTCCCATCAGTGTGATCATGTTGCATTCTGTTAGGCATGCCATAACTCTGCTGGAGGAGCTTGTGTCTTTTATCCCCTTCTTGTTTGTCACTGTTGGTTCAGGTTTGTTTGAGTCAACAAAGTCTTCAAAAAGTCATTTGTCTTGTTTTAAATTTCCAGGTCTTAGGTCTACGGTTGAGTCAAATTTTGTCTTAAGAAGTCATAAAGGACCAGCAGGCCAGAGGGATGTCCTTCATAAAGCATCATTTCAACAATTTTCACTATTCTTCAGCTAAATTTCCACTTTGTTTTCGAAAACTCTGTTTTGGAAAAACAAAGGTCATTCTCTCGTTTTTTGTAAAAAAATTCAAATTTTCAAATTTTCCAAATGTCAAAGTGCAGCCTTGGTCTCCTTTAACAAAGCACCTTAGAATCTATCCTTGCAAAAATTTTCAGAAGAAGCCATTGGTTCAACCAATTTTTCAAAGAGAAGAAACCAAAAATCAGAGCCAAGTAAGTTCAAAAAGTGTCAACACTCAAAACATTAGAAAGTGGGTTTTCAGCAAATGTAAATTTAAAGCAAGCCTATAAAAGCACATTAAAATTCATTTGTAACTCATTTGCCTCTCACAAGCTAAGTGCAAACTTGCAAAGGCGATTTCATGAGATATTGAGCAAAGTTGGGCAGTCTTGGTAGCGTGTTGCGCGTTGGGAGTGACGCGCTACGTGTAGAGGAGTTTCTGGAAGTGCAAAAATACACGGGTGCTACGCATAGAGGGCGCGCTACGCGTTGGGTAGAGGGCGCTACGTGTTGGGTATTTCTCCCTAAAACTTGTAGCAAACACCCAATACACTTCTCTTAGCTCAAGCAAGTTAGAAGTAAGCTCTTTCATGATTGTTTTGGTTAGTTTTTGCAAATTGAATGTAAACGAAAAATGACCAATATGCCATGAAATGGAAAACAAGAAACCCTAATGTTGATGTGTAAAATGCAAGACTAAGTTTGCTAGGGTTTTAAAGATATGCTGCCCAAGGTTTTCCCATGATTCACCCTCATTTTTCCTCTCATATTCATCATCATTCCTTTTCAAATTTCCCATAAAGTTTCACAAAATTCCTCCATAAAATCCTAAAACCTACTTTGCCCCAAACCCTACACTTTCACAATTTCCTATGTTTTTTCCCTTCCATAAATTCCTCCTTATTTTCATTTCCCCTTATTCCCTCATATTTCCCTTTCTTCAACAATTCCCTTGTCTTTATGTCCCCTTGGTAACAACATTTGAATAAAAAGTCAAACAGCATACAAAGTCAAACAACAATCAAGTGTGTGCACAGTCAACATATAGAGTTCAGTAATCTTGTCTTCAAAACCATGTCAGAAACCGAATCAAATTATGAGTAGAGTGATTATAGTGGATCAACACCGGAGGAAGAAGTGCCTAGGAGGCATCACAAGGGTGGTAAAGGTGGTCAACATGTTAGAGAGGAGCCCACCTCTTTGGCCTATTTGCAAGCTTGTCCGTATGCACTGTCTTGTTTTCGATACCAATCATGCTTTGAGTATTGTGAGAAGATCTCACAAATTCAACATCACAGGGAATTAGTTTTCTTGTTTGTCCTACATGTTCACAATGGACATGTAAACCTTGCAGGAGTGGATTTCACACTATCACCCGAGGTTGTTGCTGAAGCCACCGGGATACCGAATGTTGGGGAAGAGTGGACCAAGCGCAAGCTACTAGGCAAATTTCATTATCAACCATACATCAAACCCGGATTCGTGAAGAACCTCACTACTGTTTTTCCTTTCAGATTCCTAAGGGAGGAGTATGCACCCTTGATGAGGCTTATCATGCGCTATTTTACTTGTGAGGGCCGATTTTCACGTTTATATTCGTACCATATCCGTTTGTTGATGCATTTTACCTGGGTACGAATGATGAACATTCCCTTTTTCATGTGCCGGAATATAGAGAAGATGGTGCCCGTAGTGCAAAGGAAGAGCCCCGCACAGCAACTCAAAAGAATATATCATTATGCACTGATCGAGATCATAGTGATGCATCAGCTGGCACAGCAAGGTATTCCATGGGAGGATTTCATTTCTCACGACTTCTTCATAGTGCCACATCCACCTCCTGAGATTGTTTGTGATGAGGGGCCTTCACAGCAGTCGGACATTCATGAGACTGAGCATGTTGATGCTCCACCATATGTAACATATCAGAAAGGCACCAGAGCCTTATTTGCAGCTGCATGATGAGTACTATCTCCACCCGGGGTGGAAGGGGTCTTGTTGACTTCATTGACACAATGATTACTATCTCCACATCATGTGGAAGGGGTCTCGCCATCTTCTTCAGCATAGGTACAGGTTCAGGATAGGGGCAAGAGGCCCATGATTGATGAGGGTCCTTCAAGAGGTCAGGACACATATGTCATTGATATTGAGGCTAGCTCTCCTGCCTCAAAGCTCAAGGAGATCATCCGAGAGCAAAGGACCGAGAATGAGTCACTGCACAAGAAATTTCAGATGGAAAAATGGGTGATTAACTATTTAGAGCAGCGCAACAAAGAGTTGGAGGATGAGCACGAGCTTTATGAGCAGCGGAAGATTCGTGAAGACCGGGAATTGGCCCGTAGGAGACCCGGTGATTTGACACCCATAGATCGAGAATCCATGCTTATTCGGGTGAACACTCACTTGGAAAGATTGTTGGCAAAAGAAAATAGGGACAAATATATGCTCGTCCACATGAAGAATCATTATTGGGCCTGCATGCACGTGTGCAAGGCAAAAATGAAGGTTCTCAAGAGACGATTGGCCAAAGCACTAAAATGGAGGAAAAGGCCTGATCCACTTCAGATTTTGGCTGATGCCACCTTGAGGGAGCATGGCACTCAATGATACATCCCCAACTCAAAATTCAGACAATTTGGAGCAATTTTGGTCATTTTTGAATTTTTTTGTCAAAAACAGGTTTTTGCTCCCAACGCGTAGCGCGCCGAGTGCTACGATTTCGTTGGGGAGGTCCATTTCAGGAAAAGTTTGCATTTTTGGATTTTTCATGACAAAATATAGCTTCTCAGTCATGGCCAAGAAATTTCATGGATTTTGAGCCCCCAAAAGGTCAAAAAACAAGCAAAAAATGACCTTCTGCCACTTTTTGGACACACAGGAAGCAGTCTTGGGGGATTGCAATTTTGGAGAAGAAAATGGCCACCAAATTGAAACATTCCACTTGGGATGGAAAGTTGACATCCAGAAATTTCCAAAAGGCCCACTGGTGCCTCATTTGGATGCCGGGAAGTGCCTCAAAACTGGCCTGAAAGGCGCGCTACGCGTAGGGGAAATTCACCAATTTTTCATTTTCAGCTCAGGACAACGCAACTTTTGACCAGTCTTGACTTTTCATGGGATTTTTCACCCTATTTGATGTAACTAAATGTAATTTCATGATTGACATGGCTCTTTTTACCTATTCTAGAAGATTCATTCATAAAATGGCAAAAAATTAATGAATGAATTGGTTTCCAAGTTTATAGAGGCAAGTTGTTTTGATTGCCTAGTTTGTAGTGCTCAGTTTAGAATTGGTTGAAACAGCTCCTAGAAGGAGGAGATCGACCCCTAGAGGTTAGGGAATGGTTTAGCTTGGTCTATATATGTAATTTTTCATTCAATAGCAAGGGTTGGACTCTTGGGATAGTTTTGGAACTCTATTGTACATATTTACAGCATTTTTGGCAAAGGAAAGACCAGGGTTTTGCAGCACTACTTGGGATAAATGTGGCATTATGTCTTGATGGTGTGTTTCTTTCAGTTCTTGTAAGTTATGTATGTGCATAATTATCTTTATTAAATCTTCTCTTATTAAGCAAATGAAGTGTTAAGGTAGAATCCATGAAACTGCCATGCTCTGCCTTTAAATTTGTTTAATATTCTATGTTTTCTTCAGTTTAAGGAGAACCCTTGAGACC
>APFE031287748.1:0-31534 GCA_000404065.3 Pinus taeda | reverse complement strand
GGGAGTGTTGAAATTTGGTACCGGAGGATAGGTGGTTCCCTAAGGCTTTGATCTTTGGCCTAGGGAAAAGTGTCCAAAAGAATTTAATTTTTCTCCTAAAGTAACTTTATAATTTTTAAGAAGTTAAATATAATTTAAAAGTGACTTTAAGTGATAAAGTTACTAAAGTCTAATTTTAAAGTGACTTTAATAAAGTTAATGTAAAATTAGAAAGGAAAAGTGACTTTGGAAATAAATGACTAAGTGGGTCTTTATTAAAGTGGGGTGAGTTAAAAAATAAAAAGTGAGATTTAAATGAGAATTTAATCTTAGCCCTAGATCTCAATCTATTTCAGCCATTGGATTTAGAGGTTACCCAAAAGTCACTTAGGATTAGATTAAAGGAGGAAAAGGAGGCAAAAGGTCATTAATTATTTCATGAGCACATTGAGAGAAGGAGAGAAGGAGAGCAAGGGAGATTTCTGGACAAGGAGGAGAAGGGACAGCAACTTGGCACACATTGCAAGGCAGCAGTTGAGTAGATTTGTATAGTTGATTCAGTACACAGTGAAAGGCTGATTTTGGCAGGATTTTCTAGAAATCCCTATAGCTAGTTTGCACAGAAATCGAGGAGCAATTTGCTATTTTTTTCTGCACACAATTCGAAGTCTATAAAACACATTTAATGCAGGCCATACAACAACATCTAAGGCTGAAAGTGGGCACGAAAATCGAGGAGGCCATACAACATTTATTGATGTCCTATTTGCTGTAATTTCTAGCTTGCTGTGAGGCATGAGAAAAGAGATAAGTTGTAAATTTGCTTGCTGATTTTTGCTGAATATTTCTCACTGTAAAAAAAGCATTTTTCAGAAATGAAGGAGAGCTCTCGAACTGGTTTTCCCGAAGAGTTGTAGGGGGTTTTTCCAGGGTCACATTAACCAAAAATCACTGTGTATAAATATGTTAAATGACTGTTTGTACCTGCTGATTTTTATTTCTGCATTTTCCAGCATTCTGTAAAATTTCCAGAATTTGTGTTTTCAAAAAAAAATTATTTTTTTCAGTTGTTGCATGTATGGATATGGGAAAGGGCATTTAACTATATGAGAGAAATAAGGTGAAACTGAAAACCAGGGTGGGAAATGAGAAATTTCTACATATAAAAATATTAATTTTTTTTCCATCAATGTATTTATCTTATCTTTTTTTTATGTATATTTTTATGGAAAAATTTATTTTTATTTTTTATATTATATTAAATTATTTTAGTTTGTTTTGGGTAGCTCAATTGATAATGGTTGTGGAAATGAAGTCTCACTAGACGTCCTGGGTTGAAATATTGTACTATCCCCTCGATCGGGGTGAGAATTTGGCGATGATGAAGGTGTAGTCCTACCAAACTTACGAAAAAAAACATACTAGATTTTTTTAATTTAAAATTTCTATTGAATCATAATTAGTGTCTTACAAAATTTAATGTATTAACTACTTAATGTGGTGGTTAGCGACAAGGGCAATCAAACTGATGGTAGAGAGGGTTGTTTTCTTGTAGATCTAGCCTCAAAACATTCTAATTTTTTTTTCTAGCTAGCTTACTGATAAACAAATTTCTATGAATTTTGGAAAAATTACAGCATATTTGTTGAAAGTTTAAGGCCATACTAGAGATCTCATTTGATATGCACTAAGTGAGCATCGAGGTTAACTAGGAAAGAGTATTAGTTCTGATGAACTATCTGAATTTCATTGAGGCATGCAATGATCTCATTGTGATCCTTATATTTTTCTTTGATCACTTGGCCGATGAGCATCTCCAATTTCCAAAGAAGAGTAATGGAATTAAAGTATTAATTGTGTCATCCCTTGGTGTAGCTAGGATCATGGACACAAATAACAACTTCATTTTGGATTTCTAAGTTAGAATAGGCCCAATGATCATTTGTGGTTAAAGGTTCTAATTTATGAATATCTATCTATATTTTAGGGGAGTTGGTAGAGTGCACTATGTTGGTAGCAGAATGGGCCCGCGTCTGTGCTTGAGGTCTGCTTAAATAGCCATGACCTTCATAACCCTATTAGAATCTCATTCAAGGGTGTCATTCTATGACATGACATAATACTTAGGAGGAGGCCAACTACAAAAGTAAAAAACACCAAAGGTGGTGAAATACAAAGGGCCAAATAAGACAACCAAGGGAGACAAAATAGGAATGTTAAAAGGACTAGGCTTAGATGAGATGAGTAATAGAATGAGATGACTTTCATATAGAAGCCAAAGCCAAGTATATGTGTTGCCAATTGAATAATGATGAAATAAACTAGAGTAGTATTAGAGTTTGCAATGCCACTAGGTCACCTTGCACACCAACCACTGAATATCACCGTGTAGAGAGAAACAAACTTAGATTCTAAAAATATTATACATAGGAGGTGTTACCCATTTCCTCATGGCCCATCAGGCTTAGATAAGAAATTTTTGAATTTCTCCTCTCCAATGGACAACATGAATTATTAGATGAAGTTCCTTTGAAGCCTCGTCCTTGCACATGGTGTCAAATCCTATCGAGTTACAACTATTGAAAAATTCCAATCCCAGTGGACTATGGCCTCTGGTGCTTAATAAAATAGGAAGGTTCTCTCACTTTTAGTAGTAGTTCTTCACTTCCACAAAAAAGTAAACTCTGAACAACAACCAGAAATGTGTGAGCTTCCATTGAAGGTTATGTATTTTATCATAGTGTCGTATACATATGAGGCTATTGGCATGTCTGGGTGCAGGGGAAGGATGGTCATGCAAACCCCCTCTTTAATGCAAGGCAATGGGCCTCCAAATTAAGTAAAACGTAAGTCTCATATATCATTTTTTAGGCACATTAATCCTCTCCTTTTTCACTTTATAACACATTTATTAACCGTTAATAAATTATTAGGAAGGTTATATACAATTTTCATATTTTTTGTGCCTATTGTGTTTACTAGGTAGGATATTGAGGATATTTGGCATAGATGAAGAAGATATATAGTCATATATATCTTTAGACCCCATCCCCTATTGTAGGATGAACAAACTCAGCTAGCTTAAAGCACTTATTACTCATGCATGTACTCATGATGTCACTTAAGGAGAAAGATGTTTTTTTGTAGGGTTTTTGGAGGGAAATAATTCCTCCTTCCAAGGTAACTTCCCCTTAGCCATTTTATATCAATAAATGGCTTGAGTATCCCATTAGGAGTCAAAATTTTGAAGCAAACATTTAGTAGTATTCATGTGAGTGCATTAGCCTAGAAGCTCTAGTTTTGAAATTTCTTATGTCAAAGCACTTTTTCTTATCAATGAAAATAATTTTTGGTTCTTAGACTATTATCTCTTTAGGAATCTCAGCCTCCTTAGTTTAGGTCCCAACCTATTTGCTTAAGATCCCTCATTGTAGTCTTCTCTTTCATGATTTAGTTTAGTTATTCATTTCTAAACATTGTTTTTCTTCATGGTTATTAAATTAGCTTCCTTACAACTCTTCTTATGAATCATGTTTTGGTATGCCTAGTAGTAGTTATTTCATATACTTAGCGTTCCTTTTTCATGAATTAGTTTACCTTAGTTGATGTTCTTCACTTGTTCCTCATTCATTGTTGTATGTTGTTACTACATATTTTATGGTTTACAGAGCTACATGAAACTTGACCATTGCCCATTAGCAGAATCAAATTTTCCATCAAAGGCATAAGGTCATGGAAAATAATTTTTCACCATACTTTAGCTTCCCCTTAGATCATCTTTCCTTCAAACCACATCTATAGTGCATTTTTCTTCTCACTAGATTATCTTGTGTAGTAAAACATGGAATTCTATAGTAGCCCAAGTTTTGCATCAAAAAATTATGTAGGTTTACATCCAAAGCATGGTTAACCATTCGTGACATTTACAACATCCCCATTCCTGATCATGGAATTTGTAAGCCAACCTACCTCAAATATCCTTTTAGCTAGTAATTTGATACAAATTTTGTTTTTATATCAAACTAGGTTTTGATGTTTTTATGCATTATTTCAACTACAAGTTTTTTTTCCGTTAGAGCCTAGATTTACCTCAGGCTGAAAAGGAAGGATCCATGGCCAACATCAAACCACGCTCAACCTGGTAGCTAGCCCTACCAGGTCAGGAGAGGGCTCTCTCCGGTTCAATATCAGCACATTATATTCACTAAAGGCTTGCGATGACTAATTTATCTACTGATCTTAGGCTAGGTATATGTGTGCAAGAGTCTGATTGAATGAATTGATGATTTGTTGGCTCTAATCAGCGGAGGATTTTGGATGCAAGGAATGAGGCACAGTCTTGCAGGGATCTCGATGGGGCAAGGTAGGCAACTGAATTTGGCACTCTAAATCAAGTGAGATGGATGGATCAGACAGAGGAGGAGTTGAAGAGGGAAAGAGAAATCATGGATCCTCTCCAAACAGTGGAAAACATAAAAAAAACTAAAGCAAACTTCAAGTAGAGCACTGCAATTTCAATGTATTCTACTTACACTCTTGTTTGATTTAGCCGAGAAGACATAAGAGAGAAAATGATATACATAACACATGAATAAATTCACAAGTACATAAGAAAGCACTACACCAAAACAAAAGCCACAGGGATCCCAAAGAGTACTACAAATCCTGGTCTCAATTCCTTCGCCAAAATACTGATATGAATGTACAATGAAGCTCCTTACTTTCGCAAGAGTCCAACCATGCCAATGACTGAAAAAACACATAATATAGACAAAGCATAGCTTATCCTAGCCTCTAGGGGTCAATCTCACATGTGTAGGAGCTGATCCAATTGATTCTAAATTAGGAACTAGAAATCACGTAGTGGAACAGCATGCCTCTAGAAACAAGGGAACTGATTCATTCAGTTTCAAACAACATTTTAACCAATGAATCTACCTTACCAAGTGAGAATTTGACATATTTACGTCATGATGCATCAATATACATGAAATTACATCACAATTTTCCATAAATAAAGTGAAAAAGTCAAACTAGCCAAAACTAGGCGAAAAACAGAGCAAACTTTGGTCAAACTGACAATTTTTCCTCTGTACACCACCCCTGATTCTCTATGCACCGCACCTGTTTGGATCCACTTTTGGAGGCCTTCCTAGTGTCCAAATTAGCTTCAAGTGTGCTTTTTGGAAAGGTATGCCTCTCTACTTTCCAACCCAAGTGGATTTTTTCAATTTGGCCTTCATTTGCCCTATCAAAAGTCAAATCTCACCAAGACTGCTTCCTGTGTGTCAAAATAGGGGCAGTGAGGTCATTTTTTGAGTGTTTTTGACCGTTTTGAGGGCTCTAAACTTGCCAAAATTTCTTGGACATAGGTCGGAAAGCATAATTTTTCATGCCAGATCCAAAAATTCAGAGTTTTTGTGATTTGGAGCCCCCTAGAAAAAGCAAGCGCCATGTGGCGTGGCACATAGGGTAGAAATTCCTATTTTTTGTGCCAAAATTTTCGAAAATACAAAAAATGCCCCAAATTTTTTGAAATTTGGGTTGAGCCTTCTCTATCAAGAGTTGTGTTGGGCCAAGGATGCCTCAGCCAATATCCAAAGTTGATCATGCTCCTTTTACCTTTTTGTTGCCTTCTTCAATTTTGCTTTCAAACTCCTAATTCTCGCCTTGCAAACTTTGTTCCTTGCCATGTAATGAAAATCCATGTGTCTCAGCAAGTTTTTCTCCTTATTGGCCTTCTCCAACAATCTCTCTAAGTGGACATTTGCTTTTTCAAGCCAAGACTCTCGATTGGCATTGATCTCCTACTCCAGTGAAGTGAACTCCAGCATCCTCCTTTGGGCAGCTTGGCGATTCTCCCGAATGTTTTGTAACTCCATGATCACCTATTGATCTTCAAGCTGCTTATTCCTTTGCTCAAAATATTTTATGATCCACTCAGCCCTCTCCAAGTTGAGGGACAAGGCCTTGATGTCTGCCTGCTCCTCTTGGATGACTTCTTTAAGATTTGCACTTTACGGGTCCACATTTGTATCATCACCCTCAATGAGGATGAAATCAATCTCTTTCTCACCTAAAGGTCCCTCATCCTGTAACAACCTCTCGCCTTTGTCCTGAACCTATTGTACTGATGATGGAAGCGATACCCCTTCCACCCCAGATGGAGATAATACTCGCTTTGTTGCTGCGAACAACTGCCTAGTGCCCTTCTGATAAGTAATAAAAACCGAGATACTAGCAACCTATGTCTCATGACCCTAATATTAATAAGAAGGTCCACCTGTCTCATGAAAAACCTCAGTAGGTCCCTAAGGAGCTCTGAAAAACTCACGAGAGATGAAATCATCCCAAGTGATGCCCTGCAAGCCAAGCTGATGAATGACCATAATTTTAATGAGAGCAAAGTGGTAGATACTGTTAAACTGCTGCTGAGGGGTCTTGTGCTACACTAGAGCGGTCATCTTCTCGATATTTTGGCACATGAAGTAAGGGATGTTCATCATCCATACCGGGGTAAAGTGCATCAGCAGCCTAATATGATAAGCATACAACCGGGAGAAGCAGCCCTCACAACTAAAATACTTCATGATCAATTTCATTAAAGGAGAATATTCATCTTTGAGCTAACGAAAAGGAAAGACTCTCTTGATCTATCTCAAGAAGCCGAGCTTGATGTACGGTTCATAATGTTGCTGGTCAATTTGTTGCCTCTTGTTCCATTGCACTGCAATGTTAGGAATACTGGTTGCTAGTGAAATGGATTCTGGTGTTAATGTGAAAGCGACACTAGCTAGAGTGGCCTAACCATCATGTAAATGTAGCACAAATAAGTTGTCCAACTCATGGTGAAATTGAATGCTAGCAACCTTCTCACAAAATTCATAGCAGGACTGGTGTTGGAGACAAGATATGGCAAGTGGGTAGGCCTGTAACTCAGCAAGAATGGTTGGTTCCTCTCGAATATGTTTTCCACCTCTACGAGGCCTCCTGGGTGCATGTACCTCTATTGGTGAGTCACTGTGGGTCTCCTCTTCATAATCATATGAAGGATCAGATGCCATCTCTGCTAGTGGATAAACTATCTTGAAGCTGCCTTAAGGATAAATAGGTAAGCTGTGATATGTTTGACTTTTTCCACCAAGGGAAAACAATGATATAGGGGACTGTAGGGGGAGGGAAAAAAGAAGGATTTTAGGGACTATTTGGGGTAGAGTTTAGTTAAGAGAAATGGGGAATTAGGGAATGATTTAGGAAATTTTGGTATGGGGATAGGATTTGGGAGTTTGTATTTGGGTTTTACGAAATGGGAATAAGTGTATGGGATTAGTGAATTTAGGGGTATGTGAATTTGGGGAATAGGAAAAACAAGGGAAATATGGAATAAGGGAGTGATGAGGTGAGGGGATACTTGGTAGCGAAATAGTCAATACAAAACCCTAGCAGCAATATCCTTTGAAAATTTTGAAGAGATAGGGTTTGTTTTCCTTTAAACATTCACCATGCAACAAACACCATCAAACAACCATCAAATTTCGATGAAGAGCAATGACGAATGGTCAACCTACTTGGACAAGTGTCAATCCCCGCGTTTTGAGCGATTTTGGAGCAAGTATTTGAAATTTCGAGCTTGTTGGCTGTATGCACCACGCATCAAACCTAATGCGCTGTGCCCGTGCAAAACTGAATTGGAGTCTGAGGCCCAGTGCGCCGCCTCAGTTGTATGCGCCGTGCCTCCTGCCCAGTGCGCCGCGCCCAGTGACTTGGAGCAATTTTCACCAAACTTTCTCACTTGCTCACCAAAATCACTTTTCCTTGCTTCTACTTTGCAAATGAACTTTTCAAATGAAGAAATGGCTTATAAACAAGGAGCTTTTAAATTTTTGGCTCATAAAACCCATTTTTACAATGATTTGAAATGAATTTATTTTTAAACTTTGTTTTTGGACATTTTCACTTATTTTTAGCTTTGTGATGAACTAAATGACCTATGCTTTGTTTGTTTTACAGGTGATTGGAGCTACTGGGGCTAAGGAAAGAAACCAAGGTTGCAGGGGAAGCATTTTACATATGGAAGGAATCAAGTTACATAAATTTATACAATTAAAGCAAAAATACTCTATTTTTCCTCAAAACAAAGTTTTGAGGAAAGAAACATCTCTTAGCACTTGATGATGAAATTTATTGATGTTGGAACCTCCTCATGTGCTTGTTGGTTTTTATTGGACACTTTGAAACACTTTTTGTTGAAACCCTAATGAAACCCTAGACCCAAATGACAATGAAACCGTAAAAGACTTTTGCAATCTTTAAGACAAAAAGGAAAACTGTATATGCTTTTTTTTAATGAACAAACATGAATCAGTAGGTAAATGACATGAGGGAAGCTATAGGAAAGCCACTTCCATCAGATGATCCATGCGCCTAATGGAATGCAGCTGACTGAGTGGGACACCTAATATGCAATGTAAGAAGAGGATTTGATCTTTGACGGAGGGATCAAGATACCGACACTAACATTGGCTCCAATGGGGATGGTAGCTCCTTGGAGGTGCCAAGAACTACAGATCTATGGGAAGCAAGCAGTGCCTTCGTCCATTCGGCTATGGAGTCAATAACTTCTACCAACCAAAACCGGACCCTTGACTTAAAGACTCAATTTCAGGACTAAACATGACTCAAATTGACTCAGTTTCAAGACTGAAATTGACCAAAAGACGTGACTCTAACAAACCAAATCAAAACTAAAATCAAACCTCAGTTTTATAGCCTTCACCTCGGGCCCCAAACTAAAGAATGAAAATAGCTCACACTTGCAATGAAATTTAAACAAATCGGTATGTACAATGATGAATAGGACAGCAGAAAACAATTCACACATAATATCATTTGAGGAGCCGACCATTGACCGACCCACCAGGATAATCTTTGCCATTCATCTCTTGCAAAAGGAAAGCATTCTAGCCCTCATATGCAACAATCTTGTATAGTCCTTTCCAAAGATTTTCAAATTTTCCATGTTTGCCTTTCTCTTCATTACTTGCATCCCATTTCAGCACTGTGTTGCCTATCTCAAGCCTGTCCACCTTTTATTTTCGGTCATATATTCTCTTGATTCTTTCCTGCAGCTTGAAAGTATTATGAAATACCTCCTCCCTAGTCTACTACAAATGAATCATTTGGTTTATCCTCCGCTGCAAACCATCATCTTTGCTATCTGCTTCTTGCAAAAGTTTAACTACTGGGACTGCCAAAGAGGTCGGGAAGACTCTATCTACACTGTACACCAGCTCAAAAGGAGACATGCCTATAGATTTTTTCTGACTTACCCTGTCTGCCCAAAGTGCATTGATCAGCCTTTTATGCCAACCTTTCTTGTTATTTTCTAGCAGCTTTTTGATAATGTTGACAAGAGATTTATTGGAGGACTCTGCCAATCCATTGCCTTGTGGGTAATAGGTAGTCAAATTCCCCAAAGTGATTTGATACATATGACAAAAATCAATCATTCTTTTTTATTTAAAGGCTGCTGCATTGTCAGTAATCAACTTATTGGGACAGCCAAAATGAGACAAAATGTGATTTTCAAGAAATGATATAATTACCGAAATCGGTAGCTTGTCTTATAGGAATTGCCTCTATCCATTTGGTGAAATAATACATCGCTATGAGGATCCTCTTATGCTGCGTTGAAGAAGAAGGATGAATCTCACCAATGAAATCCAAACCCCACTGCTGGAATGGAGCACTTATTTCAATGTGCTTGAGTGGTAAAGGTTACAACTTCCTCTTACCTTAAGAAATCTGACATTGGTGGCAGTTGGCCACTGTTTTGTACACATTAGCAAAAAGAATTGGCCAGTAATATCCCACTCTCAATATTTTATTGGCTTTTGTCTTCCAGAAAAGGTGGCCTCCACAATCTCCTTTGTGAAAATCTTCCATCACGTGTTTCGCATCTTCTTCCACTAAACAATTTAGCAAGACACCACCGGGGTCTTTCCAATAAAGTGCACTATTCATGATACAAAACTTTGCAGCTTTCAACTTTAATGTCCTACTTTTGTTCTTAGCCATTCCGGGAGGTGATGATAAATTTTGGAGTACATAGACAATATCTGAATACCAAGGAGAAAGAAGGAAATTTTTTTATACCTAAGTGGGAAGATTTTCTTCATCTTCCTCGGACATGGCAACAATTAGATTAATGTCCAAGGTGTGCAAATTTGACTCAGCCATTAGTTTAGCCAACCCCTATCCCTTAATGAGCTTTGTCAGCTTGATTTCCACATCATACTCTAACAAGGCAGCAATCCATTTGCCTCGTCTTCCTTCCAGATCTGTTTGCACTAAGACATCCTTAACAGTAGCATTAGGAACATAAGAAAGGATATGGGAATGCAAAATGTAGACCCAAAAATATTTCAATGCCTTTACCAAAGCAAGGGCCTATTTTTCAATAATATTGTACTTCAATGTCGCATCCCTTATGGTTCTGCTGAAAAAAGTGATTGGCTTCTCGAGCTGGTCTCTTTTTTGCATCAAGACCGCTACCATAGTATGATTCGAGGCAAATGAAAACAAAATAAAATCCTGAGTATATTCCGGGCTAATCAAAACTAGAGCTGACGAAAAAAATAATTTTACCAAATTGAAGGACTTAATTGCTTCTTCCGTCCACCTTACTACACTATCATTTTTGAGCATTTTTATGATTTCCCTTAAATATTTTGCAAGATTGGGCACAAAGCGACATAAAAAAATTATCTTACCATTGAAGGATTGGATTTCTTTCTCACTTCATGGAAAATCAATTTTTTGAATGGCCTCCACCCGAGCTGGATTGATGCGGATGCCCTCCTTTGAGATGATGTGCCCAAGAAGCTTGCCTTCATCCATATCGAACAAACTTTTCTTTGGATTGAGAGAGATGCCATATTTCTTACACCACTGAAACACAATCTTCAAAGGATAAAGGTGATCTTCATCTAAATTATTGAATATTGTCAAGTCATTGAGACAAACAACTAGAAAAACATCTTTTTCATTAGCAAATGCAATATCCATTGCCCACTGAAAGGTTGCACCAGCATTTGTCAATCCAAAAGGAATCTTTGCATAATGGAAAGTTCCCCACGGAGTGGTAAACGTTGTTTTGTCTCGATCATCCTTATCGACCAGAATTTGGTTATAACCTGAATAACCATCGAGTAGTGACATCTGGGATGCTCCAACTACTCGCTGAAGTATGTGATCCATCTTGGGAAATGGATAGTTGTCCTTCAAAGAAACTTTGTTTAGATTTCTAAAATCAATACATAGCCGAATCTCGCATGTTTTCTTGCGCACTGGCACCAAGTTTGAAATCCAATCTGAAAATCTTATGGGGACTATGATACCAGCCTTATACAACCGATTCACTTCCTTCTCCATCAAGGGTAGTAGCTTTGGATTTATTCTTCTTAGCTTTTGATTAAAAGGCTTTTGATTTGGCTTGATCGGGATGACATGCTGAATTATAATTGTATCATATGACTTCAAGTCTGAATAATCCCAAGAAAGTACATCAGTGAAAGAGGATAACAAACTGATATACTTTGCTCTTACCTATGGAGGCAATGCTTTTGATAGTTTTACCATCTTGGGATTTTTAGCTGATCCGATGTTCACGTCTTCAACTCCTTTCTCAGTTGGCTGCAAGCTTGGTTTTCTGGCCAGATCATCCTAATCGAAGAACTCCTCTAAGGTTATTAGACCTTAGGAATGATGTTATCTTTGAGTTGCAAAACTTCCATTTGATTGACTTCTATATCCGCATCATCATCGTCATATTCCACATCAATAAAAGTGTCCTTGAATTTACCTTTAGTTTGCAGAAATTCATCGATCTCATCATCATCTTGAAACACTTGCCAATACCTTTGATTGTCAGGGACAATTGGGTGATACTTCACGTGAATATCAAACTTGTTGCTTGAATTCATTTCAGCTTTCAAATTACTTGCTACTGTTGCAAGTGAATCCGCAATGACATTTTGAGCACGCAGAACACATGTCAAAGTATAGTCTGAAAATACTCTCAAAATATCCAACACCACATTGTGGTAGGCCTGCATCCGAGGATGCTTTGCTTGATATTATCCTTTCACCTGCTTGATAACTAGCTTGGAGTCGCCATACACTGAAATCCTTTTGGCATTCAACTTTCTAAGAACTTTCAAACCAACAATTAAAGCTTCATACTCCACCTCATTATTTGAACAATCAAAAACTAGTTTATAAGAGCATACCCTTACATTGCTTGGCACTTTGTTTGGGGCGAAAACAGGGCTACAAATCCAAATTCCAATTCCAACACCTTCCCTCCTACCACGCCATCAAAATCCATGCTCCATAGGCCAGCCTCGTCCTCTTCCAAATGCTGAAATTCTGTTTGGTCCATTGCTCTTCATTTCCATCCATCAATATGTTGCTATTGTCGGAAGGCTGACTGCTCAGCGGTACCATCAAGTCTTTGCCTCTCTTGCTTTAAGACTTCTTTAAAAATTTTAGTGATCTCAAGAATGTCTTCTACTTCAACTACTTGGCTATTTACATCATTAAAGCTATTTGCATACAAAACAAATGATTCTAAATCAGTATGTACATAGTTGTTTGGATGATTTACCAGTTTCTCCTTGCTAGTGATCATGTACTTCATCTTTTGTTCCTAATATAGCTTCCTCATCTGACCGAACATGGGAATGGTAGCATAGGCGAAATCAAGTTGCATTGTCCCTTTAATCTTTGCTCCCCAAGATCTGGAAAGAAGAATGCCAAATGGAGGAGGTATATCCGCCACAACCACATCCATCAAAACATTCTTAGCCAGAATTTGATCCAAACTGACCACCAAATCCTTGATAAGGCCTATGCACCTTACTCTACCAGAATCAAAAGAATAAAGGTCATGATACTTTCTAGTGATATCCAATCCCAATTTCTCCATGATGGCCTTAGGCATAAGATTATGAGAGGCTCTGGAATCAAACATAGCATTATGCAACACAAAGTCATGCAGCCTGAGCCTAATGTAGAAAGGAGCCACATCACTATCTTGAGACTGGCCTTCCAATGCTGGCCCAAAAATCAACTCGGGACTGTCATCCTCCACGTTCACCATATTAGATGATGGATCTAAACTCAAAATCTTGGACACCCAACCTTTGTAATTGTTGTTCTTCATCAACTCAGTCAAGGGGATAGATATATTTAACTTAGAAATCTCATTTTCAAGTTAAAAATTGAAATTTTTCTACCTATTTCACTGAAACATCCTTCTTTTCAATTTTCTCCTTTGATCTACTTGGCTGATTGGATCTTTCACTTGCTAATGAAGGTTTGTCGGTGGTTGGATCAGCTGTCTCCTTTCCCTTTTTCTGCACACTAGGAGGATCATTCTTTAGCATTGTTGCCTCCTTCCTTTTCTGAATTGGATTTACGGGCACATCTTTATTCCAGAGTGAATATTGTCACTGCTGAGATGACAAAGCATTCATGTATCCTCTTTGGAATTCATTGGACTCTTCCTCAACAACTGTCTCATTTGCCAAAATGAAATTTTCATCTCTTTCTTCAGCGGAATTCTCGGAGTACTCCTCATCTTTAGTGATGAAAATTGGCATATCGTCAGGTGTAAAGAAATGATTTTCTTCTCCAATCACATTCTCTTCTTCATTTGATTCTAGACCATGTACAAAATTCTGCTATAAAGGTGGCTGCACCTGCTACTGCATTGCTTGATCTTGGGCTCACTGCTCTCTTTGTTTGATTCTATATTGTGGTTGTTGTTGGCCATGGAAGTTAGGATTTCTAACTTGAGATTCAAGTTTGTTGATTTTCATCCTCTCAAGCATTTTCTCCACCTTCTGAAGCACTTGATCTGACGAGGAAGACTCTTCCTTTATTGTGACCTTCTTTTTAGCTCTTGCTCTAGCTCTTTTGGCAAGCAGATTTGCCTCAACGTTGACTGCAATCTTCTGCATATTTTCCAAAGTGGTCGGATCTCTCTCTCTTAATTGATAAGCCATATCAGTATCAAAACCATCCAGAAATTTGATCAAAGCCAACCCCATAGGTGGCTTTGTATGATCAGGGATTGCACTGTAAACAGAGTTAAATCTAATACAATAATCTTGGACAGACTCACCAACATTCCGCTTGATGTGCTCATATTCGGAAAGGATCTGAAGAGGATTTTTCTTGACTTCCCAGTGGTCCAAGAATTGTCTCTGCAAATTGACCAATGTAGTGACACTTGTAGCCGACAAACCTTTGAACCATTTCCTTACCTCTCCTCCAAATGTTTGTACAAATAGTCTCATAGTCACATTTTCTGCATCAATCTCATGAAGATGAAAGAAATCCTTCATCCTATCCACATGTTGCTGAGCTGTAACACTGTGAGGAGTGCCATCAAACAAAGGAATTTTTCTTTGATAATTGTCGGGCATATCATCAAAATTTTGAGGTAGCACAAGGGGTGAAAAACGAGCAGCCATCGCTCTTTGTGGATTTGCAATTGTCCATGGGGATGTTGGGGGGTGGGTGCAGCTGATGTATGGGGTGTATGAGGAGGTGTATGAGGATGTGAACGGGGAGGGGAAGCAATTTTGGATGTCTGTGGAGTAGAAGGAGTAGAAGGAGGTGAGACTACTGTAGACTTTTGATCTGAGACAATAGGCTGCACAAGGATGGTAGGAATGAAAGGGGGCTTGGTGGGAATTTTGGAGCTAGATGCAACCGCGGAGGATCCAAGGGTTGCAGATGCAATTTCTAAGAGATCAGAGATATTCGAAGCCACAATTGAAGTTTGGAGCTATTTGAGGATATAATCATCAATCGACTTATTAGCCTTTTCAACTTCAAGAGATTTGATGAACTCAAGATTCAATACGGTAGAACTGACAACACTTTCAGATTTGGTTTCAAACAGTGACAAATCGAACTATTCATCAAACTCAAGATTTTCAAGATACTCAAAGACCACAGGACATGAATGATATTTGACATTGGAATTATGGAACTTTGCTGACGAAGGATTCTTGGAATAAGATTGGGATTCTCATACACATGAGGAGGATCTGGATCATGATTAGCTCTAGTATGTCTTCTGGAAGCTAGTGTGCTATTATTTCCGAGAAATCAAATCGACATAAACAACTTGTTCAGCCTATCAAATCCTAACCTTATCATTCAAAAGTTCAGAATTATCAGATGTACTGGGGTGACTTGCAGGTCAGATATTCCATTTATAGGACTAGACCAAAGATTGATTGAAGTAGCTTTTACCTACTTGCGCTAATGCAAAGTGAAAACATTTCGAAGGCTACCTGGCTAATCTTCTGACTCCGTCTATAGTTTATAAATGAGGAAAACTAACAAATAAAGAATTTTTTCCCGAGTATGGTCGCCACTATGTTAGAGCCTAGATCTACCTCAGGCTGAATAGGCAGGATCTAGGGCCAACATCAAACCACGCTCAGCCTGGTAGCGAGCCCTACCAGGTTAGGAGAGGGCTCTCTCCGGGTCAATATTAGCAAATTGTATTCACTAAAGGCTTGAGATGACTAATTTATCTACTGATCGTAGGCTAACTATATGTGTGCAAGAGTCTGATTGAATGAATTGATGATTTGTTGGCTCTAATGAGAGGAAGATTTTGGGTGCGAGGAATGAGGCACAGTCTTTGAGGGATCTCGATGTGGCAAGGTAGGCAGATGAATTTGGCACTCTAAATCAAGTGAGATGGATGGATCAGATAGAGGAGGAGTTGAAGAGGGCAATAGAAATCATGGATCCTTTCCAAACAGTGGAAAACATAAAAAAGAAACTAAAGCAAACTTCAAGTAGAGCACTGCAATTTCAATGTATTCTACTTACACTCTTGTTTGATTTAGCTGAGAAGACATAAGAGAGAAAATGATATACATAAAACATGAATAAATTCACAAGTACATAAGAAAGAACTGTACCAAAAAAAAAGCCACAGGGATCCCAAAGAGTACTGCAAATCCTAGTCTCAATTCCTTAGCCAAAATACTGATATGAATGTACAATGAAGCTCCTTACTTTCTCAAGAGTCCAACCATGAAAATTACTAAAAAAACACATAATATAGACAAATCATAGCTCATCCTAGACTCTAGGGGTCGAGCTGACATGTGTAGGAGCTGATCCAGCTGATTCTAAACTAGCAACTAGAAATCAGGCAGTGGAACAACATGCCTCTAGAAACAAGGGAACTGATTCATTCAGTTTCAAACAACATTTTAACCAATGAATCTACCTTATCAAGTTATAATTTAACATATTTAAATCATGATCCATCAATATACATGAAATTACATCAGAATTTACCATCAAGAAAGTGAAAAAGTCAAACTAGCCAAAACTAGGTGAAAAACAGAGCAAACTTTGGTCAAACTGGCAATTTTTCCTCTATGCAATGTGTCTGTTTGGACCCACTTTTGGAGGCTTTCCCGGTGTCCAAATTAGATCCAAGTGTGCTTTTTGGAAAGGGATTCCTGTCTACTTTCCAACCCAACTGGAATTTTTTAATTTGGCCTTCATTTGACCTATCACAAATCAAATCGCCCAAGACTGCTTCCTGTGTGTCAAAATAGGGGTAGTGAGGTCATTGTTTGAGTGTTTTTTACCCTTTTGAGGGCTCAAAACCTGCCCACATTTCTTGGCCATAGCTAGGCAAGCATAATTTTTTGTGCCAAATCCAAAAATGCTGAGTTTTTGTGATTTGGAGCCACCTAGAAAAAACGAGCGCCACGTGGCATGGCGCATAGGGCAGAAATTCCTGTTTTTGTGCCAAAATTTTCCAAAATGAAAAAAATGCCCCAATTTTTTTGAAATTTGGGCTGATCCTTCTCTATCAAGAGCTATGTTGGGCCAAGGAAGCCTCAGCCAATATCCAAAGTCAATCATGCTCCTTTTTCCTTTTTGTTGCCTTCTTCAATTTTGCTTTCAAACTCCTAATTCTCGCCTTGCAAACTTTGTTCCTTGCCATGTAATGAAAAGCCATGTGCCTCAACAAGTCTTTCTCCTTGTTGGCCTTCTCCAAAAATATCTATAAGTGGAAATTGTCTTTTTCAAGCCAAGACTCTCAATTGGCATTGATCTCCTGCTCTAGTGAAGTAAACTCCACCATCCTTCTTTGGACAGCTTGGCGATTCTCCCGAATGTTTTGTAACTCCATGATCGCCTGCTGATCTTCAAGCTGCTTATTCCTTTGCTCCACATATTTTATGATCCACTTAGCACTCTCCAAGTTGAGGGACAAGGACTTGATGTTCGCCTACTGCTCTTGGATGATTTCTTTAAGATTTGCACTTTACGGGTCCACATTTGTATCATCACCCTCAATGAGGATGAAATCAGTCTCTTGCTTACCTGAAGGCCCCTCATTCTAAAATGGCCTCTTACCTTTGTTCTGAACCTATTGTACTGATGAAAAAAGCGAGATCCCTTCAACTCCAGGTGGAGATAATACTCTCTTTGTTGTTGCGAACAACTTCCTAGTGCCCTTCTGATAAGTAATAAAAACTGGCATACTAGCAACCTATGTCTCATGACCCTCATGCTGATAGGAAGGTCCAACTGTCTCATGCAAAACCTCGGTAGGTCCCTGAGGAGCTCTAAAAAACTCACGAGAGATGAAATCATCCCAAGTGATGCCCTGCAAGCCAAGCTAATAAATGACCATAATTTTAATGAGAGCAAAGTGGTAGATACTGTTAAACTGCTGCTAAGGGGTCTTGTACTACACTAGAGTGGTCATCTTCTCTATATTTCAACACATGAAGTAAGGGATGTTCATCATCCGTACCCGGGTAAAGTGCATTAGCAGCCTAATATGATAAGCATACAAATGGGAGAAGCAACCCTCACAGCTAAAATACTTCATTATCAATTTCATTTAAGGAACATAATCATCTTTCAGGTATCGAGAAGGAAACACTCTCTTGAGCTGTCTCAAGAAGTCTGGCTTGATGTGTGGTTCATAATGTTGCCGGTCAATTTGTTGCCTCTTGTTCCATTGCTCTCCAATGTTAGGAATACCGGTTGCTAGTGAAATGGATTTTGGTGTTAATGTGAAAGTGACACCAGCTAGAGTGGCCTGACCATCATGTAAGTGCATCACAAATAAGCGGGCCAACTCATGGTGGAACTAAATGCTAGCAACCTTCTAACAAAATTCATAGCAGGACTGGTGTTGGAGACAAGATATGGCAAGTGGGCAGGCCTGTAACTCAGCAAGGGTGGCTGGTTCCTCTCGAATATGTTTGCCACCTCTATGAGGCCTCCTGGGTGCATGTACCTCTGTTGGTGAGTCACTGTGGGTCTCATCTTCATAATCATATGAAGGATTAGATGCCATCTCTGCTAGTGGATAAACTGCCTTGAAGCTGCCTTGAGGAGAAATAGGTAAGCTGTGATATGTTTGACTTTTGCCACTAAGGGAAAACAATGATATAGGTGACTGTAGTGGGAGGGAAAAATGAAGGATTTTAGGGACTGTTTGGGGTAGAGTTTACTTAAGAGAAATGGGGAATTAGGGAATGATTTAGGAATTTTTTGTATGGGTTTAGGGTTTGGGAGTTTGTATTTGGGTTTTACGAAAAGGGAATAGGGGTATGGGATTAGTTAATTTACGGGTATGTGAATTTGGGGAATAGGGAAAACAATGGAAATATGGAATAAGGGAGTGATGAGGTGAGGGGATACTTGGTAGAGAAATAGTCAATACAAAACCCTAGTAGCAATCTCCTTTGAAAATTTTGAAGAGATAGGGTTTGTTTTCCTTTAAACATTCACCATGCAACAAACACCATCAAACAACCATCAAATTTGGATGAAGAGCAATGACAAAGGGTCAACCTACTTGGACAAGTGACAATCCCCACATTTTGAGCGATTTTGGAGCAAGTATTTGAAATTTCGAGCTTGTTGGCTATGTGCATTGTGCATCAAACCCAATGTGCCGCTTCCAATGTATGCACCACGCATGTGCAAAATTGAATTGCAGTCTGAGGTGCAGTGCACCGCGCCAGTTGTATTCGCCACGCCTCCTGCCCAGTGCGCCGCACCCAATGACTTGGAGCGATTTTCATCAAACTTTCTCACTTGCTCACCAAAATCACTTTGCCTTTCTTCTACTTTGCAAATGAACTTTTCAAATGAAGAAATGGCTTATAAACAAGGAGCTTTTAAATTTTTGACTCATAAAACCCATTTTTACAATGTTTTGAAATGACTTTATTTTTTAACTTTGTTTTTGGACTTTTTCACTTCTTTTTAGCTTTGTGATGAACTAAATTACCTGTGCTTTGTTTGTTTTACAGGTGATTGGAGATACTGGGGCTAAGGAAAGAAACCAGGGCTGCAGGGGAATCATTTTACATATGGAAGGAATCAAGTTACATAAATTTATACAATTAAAGCCAAAATACTATGTTTTTCCTCAAAACAAAGTTTTGAGGAAAGACACATCTCTGAGCACTTGATGATGAAATTTATTGATGCTGGAACCTCCTCATGTGCCTGCTGGTTGTTATTGGACACTTTGAAAGACTTTTTGTTGAAACCCTAATGAAAACCTAGACCTAGATGAAAATGAAACCCTAAAAGACTTTTGCAATCTTTAAGACAAAAAGGAAAACTGTATATGCTTTTTTTTAATGAACAAACATGAACCAGTAGGTAAATGACATGAGGGAAACTATAGGAAATCCACTTCCGTCAAATGATCCATGCGCCTAATGGAATGCAGCTGACTGAGTGGGACACCTAATATGAAATGCAAGAAGAGGATTTGATCTCTGATGGAGGGATGAAGATACCGACACTAACATTTTCAATGCACAATACAGTAAACCATACTTTATTTCAGCATGATTTAATTTGTTTTCCTCATTTTTCTAGAAATAGTATAGAATTTCTTGTTGCATAAACACCATAATTGTCTATGTGTAACACAATTTATTCTCAGTTTCTTTTCACCTTCATAAGATCAATAAAAGAAGAGAATAATACATGTTTCACACATAGTGTTCCCCTCTCTTAACATTGTATGAAATCTGGGTTAACAACTAAAGTGAAGATCATTGGGAATTGCAACATTCTCGCTGAAATTCTAAGGGCCATAATGTTTTGGCATAATTGTTGAGGAGGTTTCAAAGTATGCATTGTTTTGTTCCCAGGTTGGTTGACTTATTTTGCTTTTTACAAAATAAGAAGATATGCATTAGTCATAAGTCTCATTAGAAAAATAGAAAAATACATTACATTAGTGTTTCTTTAAGAAAAATCACAAAAAAAATATTTATTTCTTTATACCTAAAAGAATCAAGGATAACTTAGGATTTTTTTTAACAAAAAGCCCCACTTGCACAAAGAACAAACCTTCTTTTTATGACTGTGAGCTTCCTACGCTATCCACAAAGTGTATTGAGGCCATTTTAGGTGAAAATGCAAGGATTTTTGGTGGGATTATAGAAGGAAAAGTACCTTCAAAACCCACAGAAACCATGGCTACAAATCGGAAACCTGAAAATTTTCCTATCAAGGAGAAAAATACAAAAGAAAAATGAAATATACTAGTCCATCTTCTCTCCCACACTTCAATGGATTGGCTATTGAAGACCCAAACACTTTCATGTATGAAGTTTTTATAGTTTGTAGGAAATATGTTTACACACTATATGATCACATCCTCGAATTGTTCCCCCTACTCTCAAGTATGTATCCCTTCATTGGTTCAAGAGACTAGAAGGGGGTATCATCACTTCATGCCGACAAATGCAACAATATTTTAGATCCAAGTATAGGGACTATTGTAGAGCAAGAGACACATGGGATGAGATATTATGAAGGATTCAAGGAGCATATGAATCCCTAGAAGTTTTTAAGGAAATATTTTAGTTAAGTTTCATGAGAGCACATAACTACACTTTAGATCTAGATTACTTGAAATTAGTCATGCCATGGGGATTCCGAGAAGAAGTAATGAAGACCCTCAACGTGATATCCAATGGAGATATTGATCAGCTCAAATATGAAGACATCAAAACCATTTTTTGAAAATGATTATAGAGTTAAATCTACGACTTTTGTGATCCATATTGTAGATAAATGTCTTTCGGAATAATCACATCATTAGGATTTGGTCAACATTTCGAACCAACCAATGTGATTCATCCTTAGGACAAGGTGAAAGAAATCATACAATCTTCAGGAATCAATAGTAAGGATGCCTCATTGTCGAGGGTTAGTCGTTAGAAACTAGTCATTGGAGAATAGTCAAGCAAGTTAATAAAATATTATTTTTATTTAATCTTAGTTTTAATATTTTAAGATTATTTATATATTTCAAATCCCAATTTTTTAGACCTGTAATTGATTTTAAGTTAAAAGGGGAGTTTTTAATATTTCTAATATTATCTAACATCCTAAAAAAATGATATAATTTTTTAATATTCTTAATTTATTTATATAAATTTTTAATATTATTAATTTAGTAATAAAGTAGTAATTAGGGTCATGGATGATCTTAGGGAAATAAATAAGGGGGTTAAAAATCGGTGAATAATGAAAACAAAGTTATAGGGGGGATAAATAAAAATAGTAGTATACTAAATATTGGAATATGATAATGTAAAGAAAGGATTCCAAAAAATATCTAAAGGGGGATAGGAATAAATAAAAATAGTAATAATGATAAGAAAACATATTAATTATTGAGGAGGTAAGGAAAAGTTGTGGGCCCTCATAGGGTGATTATAAGGAAAAATTAAAACCCATAAAGTTTGGGTAAAAGTAACATGTATTAAAAAAAAAAAAAAAACGGCAAATACTATGAAAGTAATTAGGACTCCAATAATAAAACTAAGGTTAAAAATGAGGTCTAAGGTAAGTATATATGTTATAAGAGAGGGATTAATAGTATTTATTTTAATTAACATACAAATAATATGCTACATAAATAAAAAGAAAGGAAAATAACAATGTAAAAGATGTAAAAAGGGGGGGGAAAGGAGACAAGAGGATCATAAGGAGAGGGCTGAAATCCAACTTTTTCTCAATTTCCAACCATCATCTCCGTTGAGATTCTTAGCATGCCTTTCAATCTCAATGGCCTCTCTAAGATTCCTATGGTGTAAATGGTCAACCCTAGCAAAAAGAGATAGAATAAATAAGGGTTGAGCAATTTCCTCTTCCTCCAGCAAAATTACTATGAATGAGATAGGAGGTATGCTATATGATTAAGTGTGATGTATTACACACCCTTTCTATGCAAATGGATACAATACAAAAAAAATCCGCAAGAAGAAATAGAAAGGGCATTAGATATATTTTTCCCTAGATCCACCAATAGGCATCGTAGGAATGAGTGCCCCTTAGATGTCATAGAGATGTTTTGTTTGAAGAAAATCACACAAATAACAAATTTCCATCTTTTCCAAGATTGAATAATTTTTACCAAGGAGAAAAAGGAGGTATGTAGTAACTTTTCTTTCTCAATAAAAAGAGGCCAGAAGGCCCTAGACAATATCGACAAGGTATGAACTACCCATCCTCTTTAAGTACAAATTATAATGTAAATTTTCAACCATTGTATCCACTTAGCACTTCATGTTAGTTTATGCCCACTACATTTCCTTATCCTCCCCAAAATTTCATTCCTCCTTTTCATCCATATTAGCACTAGCCTTCTCGTTGGAGTAATCTATCTTCAAGATTGACGGCTTAGGAAGCCTAACCAATTTCCATAAGGCCTGCTCATCCCCAATTAAAATTACCCAAAAAAAATCTCCCAAAACAGCCCCAGATGCTTACTCAATGAAAATTTAATCCTAACAACAAGAAGGTTCAGCTAGTCCATAGTGGAGAAACCTATTATCTAAATTATGTTATAGAAATTTAAGATATCAAACTTAGGTCTATGAATGCCATTCTTAATTCCCACCTACCTTGTCCGACAAAGATTCTATAAGAAGAGAAGGAAGATCCTGTACTTCAATTCAAAAAACCTCCCTATCCTAAAAGGATGACCACATACAAGGCACACACCCCAGAAGAATTTGAACATCTGGGAGAATTTAGAAATATATGTGTTAATATTCTCCTCCTATAGGCCATCAAGGATGTTCCTATATTCAATAAATTCATCAAAAATTAATTCCTTGGAAGGCTAGAAGGGATGAAAAGATATGCCTCTACTCTCAATGTCTTAGGGCATCTAACTAATTTTATGCTTTGGAAGGGAATCATTAAAAAGTATTTAGATCTTGGAATCTTGGTAGTAGATATTCACATTAGCGATATTTTAGTTCCTAACACTCTCATTGACTGGGGAGTTGTAATAAATGTAATGACCAAGGACACTATGCTTAAGCTTAGTATCCAAGGATCCCTAAGGAAGACCACCATAGTGCTACAAATTTTTAATAGATCCATAATAGCACCTGAAGACATCATTGAGGGTGTCATGGTCTCCATTGATTCTTGGAAATATTCCATAGATTTCCACGTCCTTCATCCCAAAACCACATTTAGTGGATACCATATTATCTTAGGAAGACCTTGGTTAGCCACTTCTAATGCCTAAATTAGGTTTAGGGTTGGAAATATGGCCATCACAAATAGGTAGTCTAGAAAATATCTTCTATTATATCCCATCGCTCAACCTCTCATTGATGATTGTTTTCCTATTTTGGTAGAAGAAGAAGAAGAAAAAAAGAAAAAGAAAAAGAACAAGACATTTATGTATCATCACCCTACACTTTATTTACATTAGAAATCACCATAAGAAGTGGATAATTATATCAAGATAATCTTATTAACAAATTTATGAAAAATAAATATCTTTCTACAATGAATATTGATGGCTTTAACGATGAATCTACGTAACAGCCTAGATATTCTCAAGATAGTTCATGGGTAGATCTGATAACATTGGTTATGACCAATATACTTTAAAAACCATAGAAGGTTGTATTAGGTGGATGACTACCTCTTGTGGATAAGACAAATCTCCCTAAGTGTTAAACATAATCTAGTAACAAACAAGAAAAGAGATGTTAATTTTCCTT
Source organism: Pinus taeda (assembly GCA_000404065.3). NCBI lineage: Eukaryota > Viridiplantae > Streptophyta > Pinopsida > Pinales > Pinaceae > Pinus > Pinus taeda. Next base: position 7,412 of record APFE031287748.1, on the reverse strand, counting down.
AGCTTACGATTGATTGAAATTCTTATTAAAATCCTTTTAGTGCCTTCCACGAGTGACTTATTCTCAATGATTTAGAGATCTTTCCAGCACCTTCCACAACTTCGCCATGATGTTTTGAAGGAGATTTTCATAGACATAAACATACAAAGGATCAAATCATATAGTATATAGAATGAAAAATAAATGAAATACTTAACTCAACATATATCATAAACTGAATCGATAACCAATCATAACCTATGTGAGTGATCAAGGAATCCCAAAAATGATATCAGAATAGACATTGTTAGGAAAGAAAAAGTTCTTTTTATTGAACAAAAAGGGAGAACAAAATTACAACCTCAAAGCCTTGATTCTACAGCCTCTTCCCACAATCTCCAACCTCCTCGTTGGATGAAAATCCTCCTAACCCTATTTTTATAGCATAATCCTACCTTCAGTGATCCTCTCCAATCCTTTGGCCTCTGTTTTATTTATAAGACAAGAGGAGGATGTTTGGGATCCTTTTCCTAAGGGATGAGATCCACAAGATGGTGGTATAAGGGATCGATAAAAATACGTAAGTAGCTCCATGATGGGAGGGATCAGGCTCGAGTAATAATCCTTTTGAAGTTGTTAGTTGGGAAATATTCAACTAACAAAGCTTCTAGACTTTACTTTTTATTTTTTACTTGCGTTGAGTCATATGCGCAAGCCATAGTGTAATATAGAGAACACTTTTGTGTAGACTCTAATTGTCCCTTCTGCATATGCATAGAAATTGACTAGGGAACTGCATAGGAAGTCAAAAATAGGTTTTTGGGCCTTGAGATCTAGGAGTTTCATTCTCGTTGGGATTTTTTATATTCTAGCCTCATATGGGGATTCTTTGGAACACTTTGATGGATAGTGAAATATCCAAATTGATGATCATTTTTCCAATGCAACAAAATGATGTGTAATAGATTTCCCCCTAAAGTGTAAAGTCATAAAATATGTTTGATAATTGAAGCACTTTATCATGCCAAGGTTTAGGTTAGAGACCATAGTTAGAGACCTAAAACAATCAATCAAATTTTACAATGCAATATAAAATCATCAGTCAAGTGGGCATTCCCATACTTAGTGCATAATTGTCTCAAAGAAATATTATATAAACACGCTTAAATATAAATGTCAACAAAAGACATATTATGGATGTAGCCATCAATGGATCCATGTTTACTATCATGAATATTTAATAATTCTATGCAACCTGAATGGATGAAACCAAATCTACGTTTTTGATCTCCAATTCTTGATCTGTAGTACGAATTTAACCATGTGAGTGAATGTCTCATAGATGAACATGGTAGAAATCACTATATTATCGGTCAATGATTTGAACCGTTAACAAGAATGACATAAATCACCTATAATGACAATGGTTCTCATTGTACTTTTAGCACAATCTATGAACTGTTAAAAGATGTCCTAAAGTTGAACACTCATAGAATCATTCAATCGATGGTCAATGATGAGAACCTATCATCGAAGGAAATAAACCTTCCATTGAGGCATGAAGGCTTCAAGGTACTACAGAAGGTTTCTAGATCAACTTCTTAGATAGTGAGTTGAAGTAGATAGGAGGCATCTCGTTCCAAGAGGACCTATGACACGAAACTCATGTCAATTTTTGAGGAACAATAGTTTAGAGTAATCTAGGACTGACTTAGAGATAGACAATGTGATTGAAGGCTATGAATTGCAAGGTAATTTTGATTGAGGTTGGACTTCTCTTGAACATATCAATGACATGACATTCTGATATGGAAGAATTTGACTCAAAAATGGAACCAAAAACTAGTTTAAAGACTTTGAATGAGGTGTGGTCAACTGTGAGGCAAATGAATTTCCTAACCTAGACACAAAGGTGATGGAGTGTCCTATTCAAGAGTGACATACTAACTTTTATAATATAAAAACAATTTTTCTTTCACAATTTTCCCCCACCATTGTTGTCAAGTATCTCTCTATTTTTTGGCAAGCTTGAGGAGGATAACATATGGTTGTCTTGTAAGACCACCCTTCGGATGAGTCCTTCGAGGTACTTTTAATGAACGTTAGAAAGGGTTGGTTCGATATTGTTATGATTAACGATTTCTATAATATTTAAGTTGTAGGAGTCCAATGAAGGGGTAACTTGATGTCATTTTCATGTTTAAAGAGTTTGAAAAGACACAAAAAGAAAAATTATTTAGTTCTTTCAATGAAATTTTTTTAATGAGACTGGAGAAAGTAAATATCTATGTTTTTCATTTTAAGGAAGTTAAGATAAAAATGGAAGTAAATTCCACAGTGTCATTTTTCGTAAATTTAGTCTCTCGCGCACAAAAAAGGGTAAAATATTGGAGGAGAGAACACTATTGGCCATGATTAGTCAACCTATACCTTTTTCGTAGATAGTCTAATTCAGTCCGTAAAAGGGGTAAACTTATACTGAATAGACGACCATTAATTTACTTTTATGAGTTCTGTTAGTCAAGTACTTGGTGACATTTTAATGTTTAGGGAGTTTGAAAAGGGCTTAGATAAAACTCGAGGGATTCAATTTTTCGTAAGTTTTAACGAGTTCAAAAAAGTGATAAAAATGTTCAAATATCACTAACATTAAATTTAATTAATGAGCAGGAAAAGATGGAAAGAAATCGACATTTTTATGTAAGTTTTACGAGCAAGAAAATATAGCGAAAGATGCTTGGGATTTTCATGAGTTTAATGAGTTTTGAAGATAATAACCAAAATGGATTCTGGGTAGGTTTCATTTTTGTACAAGCTTGAAATAGAGAAAAACTATGCTTGGAGTTTGCTTGAATTTTTTGCGAGCTTGACATAACAAAAGAACCATCCTTAGAGGAACTTTATTTCATTTTTTAATGAGGTTGACATAGTAAAATAACCATCCTCATGATAGTTTTTTTCATTTTTTAAACGAGGTTGACACACTAAAAGAAACATCCTCACAAGCACTAGTTTAATTTTTTAATGAGGTTGACACAGTAAAAGAGCAACCTCACAGGTATTTGTTTCATTTTTTAATGAGGTTGACATAGTAAAAGAACCATCCTAACAAGTATTTGTTTCATTTTTTAATGACGTTAGCATAATAAAAGAACCATCCTCAAAAGTATTTTTTTAATTTTTTAACGAGGTTGACATAGTAAAAGAACCATCTTCCTAGAAATTTGCTTCATTTTTTAACGAGGATGACATAGTAAAATAACCATCCTCAGGGGTTGTTTCATTTTTATGCAATATTGAAATAAAAATAACTATGCTCGTAAGAAATTGTTTCATTTTTTAACAAGATTGACACAGTAAAAGAACCACCCCCTCAGGTATTTGTCTCATTTTCTAATGAGGTTGACACAGTAAAAGAACCACCCCCATGGGTATTTGTTTCATTTTTTAACAAGGTTGACACAATAAAATGACCATCCTCACAATTATTGGTTTAAATTTTTAACTAGTTTGACAAAGTAAAAGAACTATCCTTAGAAGCTTTATTTCAGTTTTTAATCAGGTCGAAATAGTAAAAGAACCATCCTCCTAAGTATTTTTTTCATTTTTTAACGAGGTTGACATAGTAAAATAACCATCCTCCAAAGTATTTGTTTCATCTTTTAACGAGGTTGATGGAGTAAAAGAACCATCCTCCTAGGAATTTGTTTCATTTTTTAATGAGGTTGACACAGTAAAAAAACCATCCTTAGGGGTTGTTTCATGTTTATGCGAGCTTCAAGAAAAAACAACTATGCTCATAAGAACCTATTTCAAATTCCCTCATAGGTTTCCCTATGTCAATTACCAAATCTAAGTCATAATGAGTTGATAAAACTATGAAAAGCTCGCTTTCATTATTAACTGAAAACATGGGACTGATTTCCACATAATTGACCTATGGTGGGTTAGATACCACTTGCATATAAGGAACATTAAGGGATGTTAGATGGCTGGTATTTGAATCAAGATCAACAAATGAATGTGGTCAATCACCACAATGTTTCCAATGTAAGGGAAAGACATCACTTGAAAGATTGTGGACACGACAACTTTTATAGCATAGACATAGTCTTCCCCAAGGAGAAAATTGAAATCCAAGGGGCCTTGGAATACCACAAGATCAATAAATATAGTCTTTCCTTCTGAGTAATATGTAACTTAATAAGGATCCCTAAAGGTTTGTGGATGGTTATGCTAAAAGCCAAAACATTCTTTCTAACAGGCTCAAGCTTAGGGGAACCCAAATATTTCTAAGCGGGTGAGGATAAAATACTGACAAGAACACCTTCATCTACATTTGTGCACTGCACATTCTTACCATACGCTTTCACAATGGTTAGGAAAGCGATGGAAGAAGGAATATGAGGTCCTCTCTATATACTCCAATAAGAGGAAATAGCCTCATTACTTTGAGGGGGATCACTGGAAATAGATGAAATGCCCCATGTGTAGAATAATATGAGGTAACAAGAAGAACTTGAGCAGTAATAATTGTACTCTATAAAGGGAGATTGGGATTGATCAAAAATTGAATTGATTTGACCACTTGATCAATGAATGTCTCATAAACTTGATTGATATGTGTTTTACTCTGCAATTGAAGAGGGGTATTGGTTATACTTAGAATTAGATCAATCACTTCATCAATTGATGACAAGTTTGGAGAAATTTTATGATAACTAGGTAGAAATTATTGTTGTAAAAACAGTATGTTTTTCCAACAATTTTGAGGCTTCATCCATATGAGGGAAAAGGTGACTATGATGAATCCCTTTGCATAACCTACAATGAAACCTAACTTTAGCCTTTTTCCCAAGAACCTCACAATCACTGGTTAATGGATCAATAGTAAGTTGATAAGAATTATTTGACCATACTTCCAAGACCATAATAATACTAGGACAATTAATAACAAAGTGGTCACCCTTAGAAGTATTTCAAGGGTATTTGGGCTTGCAATGCATGTTGGAAGTTTCCTCAAAATTACCAATATCTATAGCCATGTTTGGTTGGATGACTTATTTTTTATCTTGCTTCTTTTTCTTCTTCCCCTTTTTCTTCTCCTTAGTCACCTACTTACTAGCATCAAGGCTTTTACCAAGTGAAGAAGAAGAAAGGGAGGAGGACATGTTTCTTGAAGAAGGTACATGTTTGACATGAGGTTGGTGATCTTGAGATGCTAAACTTGGTTGAGGTGAAAAACTTAGTTGAGGTGAAATAGTTTGGGAATTTGGGATCAAAGAAGCTGAAAACATGCACATCGATAAATCTATCGTGAATCCAAGATGTGACAACATAGCCATATAAGGAGGGCTGACATTTGCAAATTCAGGAAAAGGAATAGGATTACCATTAAAATGGGTTTCTTAATTCGTAACTTCCAACATTGCTGCAGTTAGATTGATATTAGATAAATTTATTGCCAATATTAACAATTCAAAATCACAATCCACACCTAAGGTCTGTAAAAAGTAAAAACAAGAAAATAACATGCATTAGTAAATATAAGGAGTCAAACCATGCAAATAATTTTTTCACAGTGAAATCACTAGTTGATGATGAAATATAACATTGCTGAGATCAATGTGAAAAGTGAATAAAGATAGAGCGGGTGGAACCAACTACACTGACGACCTGCTTAATGTTATCAATTTGGTGCAAGTAACTTCACTTATGACATCTCGATTGAGAAATACCCTCCGAAAAGGCCCAAGTGATTCTATCCAATGTCTATTCTATGTACAATAGAGACTGCCCCTTCGGCTTTGCCTTGGGTGATATCCCTAAGATTATGGTCTCTAAGGTTACTACTTAAAACAATTTAGCCTTAGGGTGATATTTGTTGATCGAACATACACGCAATGGAAGAGTAACAAATCTCAATCCCCTTGAAAGTTCCTCAACATGGTTAATTTTAAGTTTACTTCCAAGTGACTCCAAAGTATGTTTCGACATAATTATTAATACATGTAAATCACACTATTGTAACCAATGAAATGGGGTCGATCACTCCACTAGGTCTCACATGATATTGTGCTTAACTCCTTTCTAAGTGGATCTTCCTAGATCGAAATTGCAGTAGATGCATTTACTCCACATCACAAAATTCTAATGTTTGTTTACAACTTTGGAAAGTTAATTGACTTCCATTTTCCAAAGCCCTACAACCTAATCTAATGCATTTGAAAAAGAGCCCTGAAATAATAAAAATTTCGAAATTGATTTTATTAATGTTTTTTTAAAGATACATTACTTACTTAAAGGTAAATGGACATGAAACTAATGGCGTTATGTCTTGATGCAAAAACTTAATGCAAATGATCATGAAATTGTAATCTTTAATTTTCAATAAATTGTAACTAAAATAAGAGAAGAGGTTTCATTAAATTTTTAAAAAATACAAGAATTAATGAATCACTAGCAAGATAAATAGTAGAGAGAATGTAATATATACGATTCTCGGCTCTTCTTCGATAAATGCAAACTAAATTCCTCAAAATATAAGTTACAAGAAGCCAAAATTTTATTTTATCAACTTCTCTCATACCTAAAAAAAAAACAATGATTTATTCCTTCAACATACACAAGCTATAATTTCAATTTGATGTAATGAGCTGCAAACCATTGTAAGCATAAGATTGTGTTGTCATATAGATAGAAATAACCATTAATCACTTTTAGAAAAACAATAAACTCATAAACACAAGTTCTCTCTTGAGAAATCCTAAATTTTCCTAATACTAATGACATTTTGCATCTGACAAAACAAAGTACTCAATCTGATGCTTTGACATAAAAAAAAGGGCAGACTCAAACTATCTCAACAATGACTAGTCCTTCCATTGATTAATTATCGATTCACCAGATAAAACTTCGAACCCTAATTTGAAAAAGTAGAGAATTATTCAAAAAGGAAACCTAAAAAGTGAAATCAAAATAAAGAGGAGATTTCTAAAAGGTAAACAATTTTAATTAAACAAAACAACAAACAAATCATGGAATCAACAAGGCTTAAATTTTAAAAAATAAATCTGCATGTGCACATGAAACCAATAAAGTTCAGTGCATATATGCATTGTTTCTAAATGCTAAGTCCACAAAAATACACTCTATGAGTAAATATAAATTGCACACAGCAGGAAAATTAAATAAAAAATAAAAATAAGCCAAACAAAACATCAAATCTAGACTTTCAATATTTATAGGCACTAAGGGAGGGCTATGACAAAAGGATCAAAAGTTAAAACAAAGAGAATGATGGAGAATGAGACGTTCCCGAATGGATTCACCAATTTTTTAGGAAAACTAATCCCTCTTGCAGACAAGACGTATCTCCCTAAATATAAAAAAAAAAAATTCTAGTAACAAACTAGAAAATAATTGCTACCTTT
>APFE031287744.1:11159-24851 GCA_000404065.3 Pinus taeda | reverse complement strand
CTTCAGGGAGTTTGAAGTTCATACTTAGGAGAATCCAATGCAAGTGTTTTTAAGTTGTGTCACTGGTCACAGGTCCATAAATGTGTCCTCCAATGTGCGAAAGCAAGGGTAACAGGGACGGTGACCAACGGTGACAAATTACTGCGTAACAAATAGGAAACATAGATTAATACGAATTAATGTGAGAAATTTTGATAGGTTTCAAAAAAGAGTAACTTGCAATTGTACCATATGTTGCAATGGAAACCTCGTAAGGCTATAGTATGTTATAATAAATTTTAGAAACTGGATAAATATTGAAAAGAAAGTATTTAATTGGATCATCCATATGAAGTTTTTCGTTGACATCTTACTAAAAGAAGATTTTTACAAGGTTATAAGGGATATAACGAAGATTTTTATTAGTATTAAGAATGATGAGCTAAGCCATTATGGAGTGATTTAGTATGTTTTTGACTCGTGATTACATCATTTCATTGTATACTAAGTAATAATAAATTAAAAAAGGAAATCATACATGTGGGCACATCACTTTTGTGGCCCATGGTCTTAGAGCCCGTGGATTATATGTGATGAAGTTGTTAAAAGCTTGATGATTCTCTATTGTAATATTCGTGAATTGAGTGGAGGGCTCACTTTGGCTGGTTTGACCTGTTTTAAGCCATGAGAAATAGTAGATATATTATTCAATTTTCTCCTAAGAGATTCGAGGGTAAAAATATGGTGTTCATGTATTTTTAATTGTTTATGTGTTATCATATGTTATAAAACATATTTATTTCTATCCCATTTTTTGTTGACAAGAAGGGATTGTGGCTTGTAGAAGGAGATGATGATTGCAAATGGCAAAGCATTATATGTTGAGGCTAAAACTAACATAGAGAAGCTTGATTGGGATTTTACCTACATACATGAATATTGTATGAGAGGAAATAGAGGTGTAGTAGGGTGATATGCAACTACAAAAGTGAGATCTAGTGAGGGGATCAATTGTGTGTTAAAATGAGAGAATATAAGTACTGAATAATAATAATAAGAAAAAAAGACTACTTTGGAAATGGAATTTGTAAATTATTGAATAGAAATAACAAAAAGAAATATTACTTTGGAGATGAAAATTTTAAATTACATGTATATGGCACCCAAATGTAAGATGGTTGCAAATGTCAAAGCATTATATGTTGAGGCTAAAACTAACATAGAGAAGCCTGATTGGGATTTTACCTACATACATGAATATTGTATGAGAGGAAATAGAGGCCTAGTAGGGTGATATGCAACTACAAAAGTGACATCTAGTGAGGGGATCAACTGTGTGTTAGAATAGGCAAATATAAGTACTGAATAATAATAATAACAAAAAAAGATTACTTTGGAAATGAAATTTGTAAATTATTGAATAGAAATAACAAAAAGAAATATTACTTTGGAGATGAAAATTTTAAATTACATGTATATGGCACCCAAATGTAAGATGGTTGCAAATGTCAAAGCATTATATGTTGAAGCTAAAACTAACATAGAGAAGCCTGATTGAGATTTTACCTACATACATGAATATTGTATGAGAGGAAATAAAAAGGTCTAGTACGGTGATATGCAACTAAAAAAGTGAGATCTAGTGAGGAGATAAATTGTGTGTTAAAATGAGAGAATAGCCACATAAGTCCTAAATAATAATAACAAAAAAAGATTACTTTGGAAACGGAAATTTGTAAATTATTGAATAGAAATAACAAAAAGAAATATTACTTTGTAGATGAAAATTGTAAATTGCATGTATATGGCACCCAAAAGTAGGACTTGGCCTATCCTTCTTGGAGTAGACCTAGGTGATAGGAGAGAAGGGCATGCAAATGTTTAAAGGGGTGATTGCATGAAAGAAAAATATTTTAATTAGTAAATATCTTCTTTTAAATGTTTTCATTCATTCATATATATATATAATTTAATCTTATGTTGTTAATGATGGAGTAGATTTGTAGCCCTGGGACAACTCAACTAATGATGGTTGTGTAAGTAAATGAAGTATTATATGTGAAGAGGATTTTGGTTCACATCACCCCAATTCACATATATATGCAGAATGGTCATATCTAAGCGCCTAGCCAAGAGGTTATAGTAGTAGTGGTTGGAATCAACCATTTGCTCAAAAATTCTCAAGGTTTCCACCCCATCCCCATGCTAAGCATGACCAACAATCATTGCATTCCATGAGACAACATCACGCTCAATCATCTTCTCGAAAACTTTCCGTGCATATTTTATGCCTCCACATTTGGCATACATTGTAACAATAGCATTGCACATAGAAACTTGGGACTGGAATCCACTTCTGATAATGTACGCATGGACCTGTCTACCAAACCTCAAATCAATGAGAATAGCACACGCATTAACGACACTGACAAATGTCAACTCATTTGACTTCATATCGGTCTGGTGAATTTGATTAGAAAACCTTGTGGCCTCGTCCGCTTGCCCATTTTGGGCATATCCTGCAACCATGGCAGTTCAAGAAACAATATTTCGAATCAACATTAAATCAAACATTTGGCGTGCACCATCTACTCTCACACATTTGGCATACATATCAACAAGAGCAGTCCCAACAAATACATTTGACTCAAATCCAAGATTAACAACTTGTCCATGAATTTTCCTCCCATATCCTAAATCCACCACACTTGCACATGCACTTACAACGCTGGCTAAGGTGAACTCATCAGATTTCATGCCCATCTGTTGCATCTGGCCATATAAATCCATGGCTTCAACCTGATCACCACATCAGGCATATGCAGCAATCATTGCATTCCAGGAAACTATGCTACGTTCATGCATTTTGTCAAACAGACACCGTGCATTTTCCACATACCCACATTTTACATAATCTGTAAGAACCGTAGTCCATGAACAAACATCTCATTTAGGCATTGTGTCAAACACTTGGCATGCATCCTTAATTCTCCCACACTTCACATACCTGTCAATCATACAATTCCACAAATAGATGCTTGGCTCAAAGCCGGTTTTAGCTATATGGCCATGAACCCTCTTGCCCTCTGCTAGGGCTTTGCTATTTCCGCACTCCAGCAAGTGACGAACATAAATATTAGGATCCACCTGAACAAACCTGCAATATGTAGAATTCAAAACACCTATATCATGGCTACTTCCCTGTTCTTCTTTGGGATAATCTTTGAGAGCATAACCAAACTCTCTCCGCTTATTCACCCAGTACCTACACTCTAGATGAAACACCAATGTATTCAAAATGCTTCTCTGAGTATGATGATGGTGTCCGAGCTGTTTTAAACAGGTGAAATTTTGATAAGATGAATGGACTAAGTGCTATGAATTTCACCTGGAGTACTCAGAGAAGCATTTTGAATACATTGGTTCATCTAGAGTGTAAGTACTCGATGCAAGTAAAGTTAGCTTCATGTTCTCACCCATAATGATTGCCTGGTTCGTGCCCAACATCATGATAGGACAATATAGTATTGTGAAATATTATCTTGGAGCATTCAAGGCATTCAACCCATATTATATATACTATTACTTTCATGAATATCACTAATAAGGATGGGTGGTGCTTGGAGGTGTAGTCTTATTTATAACAGGTATTGATTATTCACATGATGATATGTGTCTCATTTTATCATATAGTATACCTTGAACTGTTTTCTAACTCAATTGATAAATCCATAACAATGATTTTCTCAAACAAAATTCATAACTTCATCCCAATTATTTATGTTAAAGCTATACAAATAGAAACACTAACATCAGTGTTTTGTTCTGACTGGATCCAGGTGTCGAGGCCATGTTTGCAGACTTGGGCCATTTCAACGGGAAATCAATCTAGGTCCAAGCTATATATCAAGGACAGAATTATTACTATTTCATCATACATGTGTGCTTCATCCTCAAGTTTTAGTACCATAATGAGAAATTTGGGTTGTTTGTTGCAGCTTGCTTTTTGTGTGTTGGTTTACCCATCTCTGCTTATCACATATATGAGACAAGCGACTTATTTGATAAAAAACCCAGGGGACATAGGCTCTACATTTTACAAAGCAATACTACAGCTTGTGTATTGGTCAATGTTCATTGTTGCCACTTTAGCAGCCATTGTAGCCAATCAAGCATTGATTACAGCAACATTCTCAATCATAGAACAATCCATGGCTCTTAGTTGCTTCCCTCGAGCTTATTTTCCACCACAGGGATGAAAAATGTTGCCTTATTTCATATCATAATGTACTGATATTCAGTATATAATGAAAATTCTAAGCATTTACCATGTTTTAAATATGCGTTCATTTTTAAATTTATGGTAGATTCTCTACGTATGAATCATTTTAAAAACACATTCAAGGTTTTATTCAAAAGAAAGTTCATGACATCTCATATGAAGTTAGTAGTGAAAAATGTCATTTTAATAGAGTTCTGGCAAGTTAAGGAATTTGTGCATCCTTATATTTACGAAAATTTCACCGAGAGTTTGATTTCAGCAAGGAGTTTGATGGCTTTCACTTGTATTTTTTGAAACACCTAGTTGACAGAACCATGTAGTAGGAAAAGGACATTTAATTTTTACTCTCACGATGGTTTGTGACAGCTAGCAACCTTGTGTGCCCTCTTTAAAAGTGACAATTCATTCTTAAATATGTAACATATGAAAAAAAAAAAAAAAAAAAAAAAAAAAAAAAAATCCTTAAAATAATGTACAAAAATATGTTCACATAAACAACAACTACTACATGAATAATGGATAACCTCTATATGACATTAACTATAACTCATTTATCATCCACCCTTGCTTTCAAGAATGTCCATTCACATGTTGTTATTCTTCCACACACTACTATTACTTATCCATATTCAAAACACACATAACTAATAGTTTCAAGTGTAACTCAATATCATCCACCCTTGCGTTCAACAATGTCCATTCACATGTCACTATTCTTCTACACACTATTATTTATAAAATATCTATATTCAACATACACATAACTAACAATTTCAATTGCAACTCTTTATCATCCACCTTTGCTTTCAACAATACCCATTCACATGTCTCTATTCTTCCACACTCTATGCCTTACGGTGTTTCCTTTGCAACATCAGGGGCAAATGCTAGTTATAAATGCCGAAGCATCCAATACCATGGACCGAAAAACCATCGCATCCAAAACCATGGACCAAAAACCATAGTTAGGTTCGCTCAACCTAATATAAGGTCCAAAAAAAAAAAATTCCCGGGGTGCTGCCCCGGACCCCGTAGAGGGGGCTTACCCGCCCCCCTCAAACCCCCTAGACAGGGGGGGCTACCGCCCCCCCGCTGCGAAATTGGCGCAACAAAAGGGAGGCTCTGCCTCCCCTCTAACCCCCCGGTTCACTACGTAGGTTAGTCGTGGAAAGAATATAACACAACCCAACACTTGTAACGGGCTTGACTCTTTTCCAACTGCTTGGTGAATCATTTGGATTCACTGAATGAATTGTTGAGCTTTGTCTTTATCATTACGTTCACTCGAGCCATCCTCTTTTCCAAAGACCATGTCTAAGGGGTTCTTTGGTAGGTAACCAAATCATGTCTCAAATGGTGAACGTTGTGTTGATGAATGCACTGCTCAGTTATAGGAATGTTGTATATAAGGGAGATGTTCATCCCACAACCTGGGATGTTTCCCACAATAGCATCGTAATAGGTTTACCACGGTACGGTTAACAACCTCTTTCTGCCCATCGATTTGTGGGTGAAATGTCATGCTTCTTTTCAATTTGGTGTCCATCATCCTCCACAAGCTGGTCCAAAACTCCCCAAGGAAGCGAGAGTCTCGATCTGACACAATTGGTGTGGGTAATCCAAAGTGGACCCAAACATACTGAAAGAAAAGAGAAGCAGTCTACTCTACAGTAATCTGCTTTTTACAAGGCATAAGAATACACATTTTGCTAAAACGGTCAATGATGACATACAAATAGTCGTGACCCTTCCGAGACAAGGATAAACCTCCTACAAATTCCAATGACACACTTTCCCATGGACGACTCGGAACAGGGAGTGAGCCCAAGTTTTCTATTAGAGGGCTTTGAAACAAAACACATCACACAACCCTTTACATAGCAAGTCACAATGTTTTTCATATGAGGCCAAAAACAAAATCTTTGTACATGACATAAAGTCTTTTCGACACCAAAGTGTCCAGACACAAGAGAGGTGTGGGCCTCTGGAATTACATGCACTCTTTCTCCTGTGGGAATACACAATTTACAAAGGTGATACAACAATTTCCCCTGCAAGTGATAGTTTTCCACCTGTGAATCATGGGTTAGTTTTGCTTAAACCTCCTTAAAGTCATCATTGTTAGCATAAGTTTCAAAAGACAACGAAGCATTATGAAAAATAACAGAAGCAGAAATAGGAGGGCTAGATAGCATATCGACCACTTTATTTCTAGTGCCCTTCTTATACTTTATTACCAGATGAAACTGTTGAAGAAAGCCCATCCACTTGAAATGACGAGTTTGCTGCAACTTGGTTTGTGACTGAAGGTACTGCAAGGGCTGATGATCTGTATGGATGATGGTCTCCTTGCCGATCAGGTAGCGTTTCCACTTTTTCAGACTCTGCACCAAGGCATAAAGCTCCTTGTCATAGGTGGGATAGTTTATCACGGCTTGAGAAGACTTCTCAAAATGGTAACAAATTGGCTTCTTTTGCTGCATCAGTATAGCTCCCATGGCATAATCGTTGGCATCGATTTCGATCTCAAATGGCTGTTGGAGATCACGTAAGGGTAAGACTGGCGCGATGCTAATTTTTTCCTTCAATGTTTTGAAGGACTTCTGTTGTCTTCCTCCCCATTGGAAGACTTGTTTCACACTTGTCCATGTGTGTAAAGGTGCTGAAATAACAAAGAAATTAGTAATAAATATCCTCCAATACTGGACTGCACCTAGAAAGCTACGAACCTCAGTTACACTAGTAGGCTTAGGCCAATTTACAATTGCTTCAACTTTAGCGGGATCAATTTTTAACTCACCATGACCAACAATATGACCTAGGTAACCCAAGGAGGTTTTCCCGAACTCACACTTTGACAATTTTACAAAGAGTTTTTCTTTCTTCAGCACATCAAGCACTTTCTTTACATGACTCATATGTTCAAACCAACTCTTGTTGAAGACTAGTATATAATCTAAATATACAAGAACAAACTCATCAATGAAAGGCTGAAATATATGATTCATAACCCACATAAAGGTGGTTGGAGCGTTGCAAAGCCAGAATGGCATTACCATCCATTCGAACAACCCCTACTTGGTTTTGAAAGAAGTTTTCTACACGTCCTGCTCCGCAATTTCGACCTGGTGATAGCTACTGTGCAAATCCAACTTTGTGAAATATACAACATTTTTTAATTGATCCATTAAATCATCTATGCATGGGAGGGGATAGTGATTTTTTACTGATATTTTGTTGAGTGCATGGTAATCCACTCACATCCTCCAACTATCATCCTTCTTTGGCACTAGGACAATTAGTGACCGCATGGAGAGGAGCTCAACCTGATCACGCCTTGGTCCAGCAATTCCTGCACTTGATGCTTGATCTCCTCCATTTCGACTACTGACATTCTGTACATGCTCATATTCGGCAGAGGGACATCATGCAACAAGTGGATCTCATGTTGGATCTCCCTCTTTGGAGGTAGTCCCTGCAGCTCCTAAAACAATGCATTATAATCAGAAATTAAATCCATCAATTCTTGTTTATGCTTCCCATCGCAGCCTTGGAATGCGTCTGTGAATTTGGCCTCCTTTTCCCTGACGACCATAAGCATGCATGTTTTTCTGGAATTTACCAGTTGTTTCATCTACCCAACGCTTACGAGGTTGGCATTAATCTTGTTTTGATGAGACCACACTATATATTCTACCCCATCCTTCGTGATGTGGTATTTATTCTCATGGTGGAAAAAGACAGCTTTTCTGTCATATAGGTAGGGGCTCCCCAATACCATGCCACAGATTTCCAGTGGTATAACATCCATCTCTACTTCATCTACCAACTTAGAAGCAATCACAAATTTTACCTTGCATTGCTGGGCTATATTCAATTTAGCTTTATCATGTATCCAGCCCAGCGGGTAAGGCTTTCGGTGTGGTTTTGTTTCTAAGCCAAGCTTCTTTACCATGGATTCTGAAATTAAATTTGCTTGGGACCTCGTATCAAACGGAGTTTCTACTTTGGTATGATTTATTGCAACTCTAATATGAAATAATTCAATTCTTTTTCTATCATTTGAAATGGACTCATCTATAGAACTGATGCTTCCCTGTGATTTAGAATCAATAGGAGGTTTAAGGGTACCTTTTGTTCTCATTGCTGTGACCAGCGCTTCATCTCCCAAATCTGATCCAAGGTCTTGTTGTGTTGCTGCCATTGTTTTTTGCTTCCCTTTTCCTCCATACTTCTTTGGGTATTTTTCTGGGTGCTTCTTCTAACAGTGGTCATCATCGTGGCCTTCTTTCTTACAATGATTGCAATAAGGCTACTCTCCCTCTTTGGATGTTGTTGTTTTCTTCTCCTTCCCTTTCCATTTCACTTTGGATTTGCTATTGGGAGGTTTGAACGGTGGCTTTCTGGACTGGTCCTCTCTTTCATTCTTGCCCCTGTTCTCAATATGAATTTCTTTCACACTAGCTGTGTCAATAGCGGTTGGTGCAAACAACAATAATGAATGTTGAATATAACTATGCAGTGAGCCAATATACTTAGTTACAACTTCAGGTGTATCTAGTGCAATATGCAAATCCAGTGCGTGCTTCCTAAATTCTTTTGTAAAACTCTGAACATCCTGCCCTTTGGCTTGCCTTAAATATTGCCAATTCATCAAAGCTTTCTATTTGTATCCTAAGGGATAAAATTGTTCCTTTAACACAGAAGTAAAATCAGACCATGAGGAAAAGAGCTTACCCACATTTTTACTACTCTGCAATTTACTCTCCCACCAAACGAGAGCTGTGTTGCCCAGCCGTAGAGAGGCCAACTGGATTTTCACCTCATCCTCTATGATTTACTGAATCCTGCAATAAACCTCAATCTTCCTGATCCAATTGTTAAGCTTTTTTGCATTAATTTCACCATTAAACATAGGAAGATCAAATTTAACATCTAATTTAAAAAAATGTTTCTTAGATGCATCCTTTGGATTTCTCTGATTATGGTGGTGAGGGGAAGAAGAACCTTCACCATCAAAAGGAGAAGGAGGAGGTTCTTCTCCATCATTCCCATGTGCTAAACCTTGTCCTTCTGGATTCCACTCCAGCTTTTTCCAGTCCTATAACCAGCTGACTGATATTCTTTGCCATTGAATAGAAAGTCTTTCTGAAATTGCGATCCTCTTCAATACAAGCTTCCTCTTCAGCCATGCTTCTTCTTTGAGGTGCATGCCTTGCCTCTGGATTGAAAGGTTCTAGATTCCCTTCACCTCTTTGAAGCCTGCCTCTTGTTAGCATACAAACATGCAATTCACATCTAAAAATCCTTGCTCTAATACCACTTGATCCAGGATGTTTTCACTTATAGATGTATAGAAAAGAATTGCATATAAAATTGCAGCTTAACACATAAATATGCACATATGAAAAGAAGAAGAAAACACATAAAAAGGCACAAAAGAGAACACCAAGGCTTAATAATGGAGTTTGTCCAATTTGGACCACGTCTACGGGCCCACATCAACAATGGGGAGGCCTTTCTTATTAAATGGCATGAATAAACAGAATTACATTTATCAATCTGTCCATATAGAAGCTTATACCTCCAATCTGCCTGATGGCTAATGAAGTCTGAGATGGAGTGGTATGCAGCACCAAAGCTTCCTGCAGTAATAGAAGGGGCTGGAATCATGTAACTATTCAAAATAGATCAATAGATGCTCTCCGCCTCTGTGAAACAGTGTGTTTCCACCATAAAAATGCCTCCTGCCATGCTCTTCCATTGATCCTCTTGTATAATGGATTTTCGGACAAGATCCCATTTAAATCGAGGCTTGCCTGGTTAACTATGGAGGTTGGTAGAGTAGAAGTATCGACGGGCGCAACCGTCCCTAAAAATGGCCTCTTATCGTCTAAAATGATAAAACTTCCAAAATCCCAAAAACACTAAGAAACCCACCAAAACCATTCACCCGGATTTCAAATATTATTAAATAGGGCATATAATATGTATCAGGTCCGCGCTGAGGTCGCGAATCGGCATATCGTTGTGTCCCTGTCCTAGTCCTCAAGAATGACCGATCGCCGATATCGACGTCGGCCGATCACGTCGGCATCCCCCACATATGTCACCCTTAATGACTGATAAGGGTTTTGCTGATCCGGCTAATCGTTGATCGCACTATCTGCTCACCGATATCCATTTGTGTGTGTGTGTGTGTGTGTGTGTGTGTGTGTGTGTGTGTGTGTGTGACTGCCGATTGCGATTGCCTCCGATCTGCCGATCCAATCTGATCGAAGATCAACGATCGGGGGTTCCATAGCCCAAACCTTAAGTCCACCCTCATGCGACCTCCAATTGCGACTTGGCCTTAAGGCTTAAGACTCCTTTTTCAAAGGAAATTCCTCATTTTCTTAAGGATTGAAGAACCCTTCTTTTTGCAATAACTTCATCATCCAAACTCGGATTGAAGTACCGTTTGCACCACTAGAATCAAAAATACGTGATCTCTGCTCTGGTCCTAGGTTGACTTCATTCCGATCACTTTGATTTTGGAGTTTTTCCATGCCATTGTATCTAAAGATCCACCTGGATCACACATCAAGCATCAAACATGGATCTGTGCAGCACAATGCATAGCAAAAAGAAGTACATGAACACTGCATATACCTCACATCCAGGGGCCATCTGAAGAAGCAAATGTCAAACTGCTGAAGATGTTCGTGCCATCAATCTCACGGCATCAATCACATGGAAATGGTTGCTCGCACATGAATGTTTGCACTTGCATTCCACTTAGTAAAGTAGCAGGAAAATAAAATGAGCAAATGACAAATTTTAATGCACCATCAGATTTGTGACATCGAATGGTGCAAAATCAACTGTCAAATTTTTGAATTCTGAGAAACTGAGAATTTGGGGCTCAAGGAATATTTTAGATTCCCCCTAGATTCCTCAAAGATTCTGCTCCATGGGTGGACTGGAGATCTGCAACTCAAAAGGAGAATTTGACATCGCCATTGCGATCCGTACAGAAAACCATGAAAAACGACTGTAAACTTGACTATATTCCGACATGGAGAAAAATTACCTCCTCAAGGAAATTTCAAGGATCATGGTTATGCTCCCTATTTCTGTAGCAGTGATGGTTCAAATGGCCAAAAACTGCAAAACCTTGATGGAGAAACAACTAGCATCATTGTGTTCATGGCATCGAAAAGTGTTTAAACCATATAAAATGTGTCAAAATCTGATAAAGTGAAAATTCAGCCCTCCTGCAAAATGTTATCTTGAACTGCGTGCACTACCTCCTCTGCCTCGAAATTCGTGACCGCTCTTGGTTCCTCCATCTCCCCAACTGTGCAAATGAAAGTTCATTTAAAGTTTGGAGGGTAGATTACACAATGAAATGGTTGGGCGCAATGGTTAGGTTGAGTGGTTTGTTGAGGAGGGGTTGGGTGGTCAAACCCTACCCCTCCCTTTTTTTTACACATTACAGTTACAAAAAATGCATGCATTAAATTTTAGGGGTGGTCGGGTTTGCATTAGACGGCCCACCCCATAACTCCCGCACTGTTGTATTATCCTTTGAATGGAAGCGCATTTGAATTTTGGTTTGGCGCATTTATTTGGGGGCGTTGTTTGGTGGTTTAGTTGCCACCACATTGGGCCACCCAGTGGGAGCCGACCCACATGGGCCACGCGGGTTCAATCCTTGCCAGTCTCACTTCAATATTTATGTATGGTGTATGGTGTGTAGGGTGTGGAGAGGCGTGGGTGGGTTGGGGTGGTGGCCCACCACCTCCCCTTTTCTTATATTTGTTTTTTAATTTTTTTAATATAAAAGGCAATTTTTAAAATTTCAAAATTTGACGAAGGAGTCATTTTAACGAGGCAACACCTGGAATATGACCAAAGTTGGCCGGATTTCATCAGCCAAAAAAGTTGAAATTGTGGCCTCCTTAAGCCTGCCCAGTCAGCAAAAAGTCAGCCCAACTTTGACTGCCTCTATCTCCTTCATCCGAACTCAGATTGACGAACCGTTCACACCACGCAATCAAGATGATGAGATCTACGCTTTGGTCCTAGTTCGAGCATATTCCAAAAACTTTGATTTTTGAGCTTTCCTGAGTCCTCTTTGTCATGTGTGTGTTTCTAGAGCCACCTGGATCAATCCTCCCCACTAAGGATCTTTTGGTCCTCCAAAAGCATGAAAAATAACCTGCAACTTCCCTGTACCTATTCTGAAAATCACTCTTGAGTGACCTCAGTTAATTAATTATTGAATGAAGGTATTACAAACTCATGTGCTGGTGTGTGTCCATGTTATTTTAGGCAACGGATCGATCAGATTGCAAAATACATAGGCACTGGAAAATGGAAAACAGTAGAGAAACACAATAATCAAATACAAGAACACAACAAACTAATAAGGAGTTCACCCTATCCTCCAGGGCTATGTCTCTGGTCCAGCTTTTAGTGGTGGCCTTATTTTACTGTGTCTTTAAAGTAGAGAATTACAATGAGGAGCTCAATCTGAATTTCCTGAAACATAATTGCTTGGCAGGGTGGTCCTTGGATTCTGTTGATTCTTGAAAATGTCATTCATTTCCATTACACTTTCACTATTATGTCCATTATATCACCTCCATTTCACTACTATGTCACCACATTCATCCCACTTTCATTATCATTGGGCCACATTTATGTTTTTCCAATCTTTATTAATTCTAAGCCTTTTAAATGCATTTGCGGTTAAAAATTAGGAAATAATGTGCATATGCTTGTACCTAACAAATGGGTTGAGATTGTTGACATGTGTAGGTTGAAAGGAGGCTTCTAGAAGACCCTTATGTGGCACTCTAAGGCAAAATTCGAATTTGAGTGGAAAGAATCATGGGATCATGAGGATATGTGTCACATCTCCTAATTGTATTGTAACTCTAAGAAGACATGTGTCTTATCAGTTCCTATTTGATTAGGACTCTAGAGGTAGAGGGAGAGATTCATGGACTCTCATTAATGAGATGGCTCTCATCTTTTTGTATAAATAGGAGATCTCTCTCCTTCATTTTTTAGTTTTAGCCTGTTAGTTCTTAAGCTTGTTAGCTTGTGAGATGGCTGTGGAAAGCTTGTGAGAGCTTTGTTGTACTTTGTAATTTTGAAGAATTTGAATAAAGCTTTGATGTTCTCAACATGGAAGGAGATGTGAAGTAGATGTCATGGAGCACATTAGAATGTAAGGTAGAGTAGATTTTATTTTGTAATTTTACTTTGATTTCATTATGTCATGTTATTGCTTTCAAGCTTGATAGATTAGATTTTCCACTCATGCAATTTTAATTCATGCAAGTGTGTTCAACCGGTTGATTGTAGATTAGTTTTTCTTTACATGTTTTTGCATCAAATAGTGACATGAGATTTACCTCTCTGCTGACTTTGTTTTTTTT
>APFE031287743.1:0-31357 GCA_000404065.3 Pinus taeda | reverse complement strand
CTGCATATACACCTTGGCAATCGTATGAAAACCAAGGACTTTCCGTATGGCAGTCAATCTTCCCGAATGTTGTGTTCGGTGCGTTACGGGTCGTAAGGCGGTAGACACGGCTTCTTATCGATAAAGGATGATAACCTAGTGGGGTCTCTCCATATACTCGACAATACGTGGGAGCACAAATCCGTACTAGACCACTACTGAGTCACAGAAGGAGGAATCACCCAACCTTGAGTGGAAACAAAAGTGACTAGGTTTAATGACGTCGGAGCACGTCTCTAGCCTAGACATCTAAACAGTGTGCGTTATGTTCCAATGCGTTGTTAGATTCGTTTAGTTCATTTTAAAGTTGATCTTGGATTATGTTTTAGTTTTCAGGCCCTACCGTATGTAATGTCTCAAAATTTCCTAAATGCAAGCTATATGCCACAATATATCATTCATTCGATGAATGCTAACTAAAGTAAGGAGAGAGTTTCCATTCACTTCCAACAATGCAAAAAATTGATCACTACGAGAAAATATAACAAATTCTCTAATGCACTAATTTCATCAAGAAAAACTAATGCAAATAAATTCCAAAACAGTTTTTATTTTTATTTTTGTGTGTTTAAAACAAGCATAAAAATATGCAAATTCAAATCAAAGAAAACTAATCTAAATCTACGATTCATTTTTCAGAATGTAAACTATGCAATTGTAATTTATGCACGATTCACTTGAAAAGTATGAAAATGTAATCTATGCACATTTTTCATTCATATTCTGAAAATGAGAATTCTAATTATGTAAGTGTGATCTATGCAAGAGAATTCTCAAACACAAGATGATTCTAATGTAATCTAAGAACCAATCAAGTGAAAATCAAGAAGATTGGGTGAGAGTTCCAAAGATAAAAAAAAAAAAAACACTCAAAGGCGATTAACACTCATACACAATTTACCCCCCTCGCGGGCGAATGATGGGGAAGTTTTTTTGCAAAAACAAAAGAAAAAAGATGCAAAATTGTGAAAAGACTGAGACAAACCTCCAAGTAATGACCAAAGGAAATCAAATTAAGAATTTCTCAAAAAAGAGACTCAAAACTATTCAAACAAGACTCCAACACACTCAAGCAGTCGAGAAAATGTATCCAAAACAAAAACCAAGCTCAGGAGGCTCAAAACCAAGTAAACATCAAAAGTTCTCAGGCCTCGCACAACTGTCAGGCTGCAACTAACGCCTTTTAAGGATTGGCGCGGGTTGTATATGAGCAACTGGCGCCAATTGGCGCGACTGTTATGCTATAAAAGTGCGCCAGTCAAGTTTGCTATGCAAAAATAAAAAACAAGCAATCTAAAGCTAGGCCAACAATAACCAGGTAAACCAAGAGGTGAGAAACAACAAAAGAACTCAACCAAGAAGGCTAACCAAGCAGGTAAAAACTCAGAAACATCCAAAAATACAAGACAAGCTCCCCAATGGAGTCGCCAAATTGATGAGGAGGTAAATCCCCTCTGCGGGCAGAGGCGATCCCTACTAGCCTAGACCAGGTCTAGCAACAATCATACAATGCTACCGCGCAAGTTCCTAATTGCAAATTAAAGACCATTGATGAGGGCCTACCTGGATTCCAACGCTAGTGCTTGTAGAAGAGGTGACGCTCCCATTCCTTTGCTCCGGCAGATCACGATCCCCATGATCTCCGTGAATGGACACTTGCACATACAAAGAACGACACAAACACAAACATAAAATCCGGCAAATGCAACTATATATCAGTCAAAAAGGATATAACTCATCATCATTACAAAGAACAATAAAAGTGGAAACATAACAATAGTCGTTTATTAATGATAAACAAAGAAGAATACAACCATAGTTCTGATGCCAAATCCTCCTTTGGCTGGGTAGTCAGCAGCACATGTCTTGCAAAGCTTTGTTGGGAATAAGAACAAGCTTCTCTCTCCTTGGTTATTAGACAAGAATCTCCTTACTTAGATTTGGCCTTATGGGAATGAAGAAGGCTCTTGCAGCATGAAGCTCTTGGAAACTTGACAATTCTCAATCTCTGGAACTAGCTTGCCAAGGAAAATGGACAAGCTTTTATAGATGGAGGAAGGGGAGTTGGGATCATCCACAATATTCACGGGATCGGCTTTATCACTAAAGAATCTTCCATGAGAGGTGGCAAACCACTTCCCCTCTATGGAGATCCGAAGCCAACTCAAGATAGATTCAATCTAGGAGTTGGTTAGGATGAATCTTCCGCTATTTGTTTGTTAAAAAACACCACTGATTATGGTTGGCATGAGTGCGACTCTGTCACAGAGCGCCAACTGGCGCGCCCTCTTTGGAGGATTTCACCCATTGGTGCGAGTGCTACACTGTGGAACCACGCCAATGGAAAAAGGTCTATTTTTATGGGTTTTTAGCAGGAGATGTCTTCAGGGCAAATGAAGTTCATGTTCAGGGGAATGCAATGCAAGTGTTTGCAGGTCATGTCACTTCTCGTAGGTCCCGGAATGAGTCCTCCAAGATGCGGGAGAGGGGTAACAGGGACGGTGACAAATTGTTGTGTAACAACACTCAAAAAGTATGTGAGATAAGTTGATTTCCCCGCCTGCCTTTTTGTTGGGTGGAAGCCCCACGTTATATCGCATCCTCCAAAAAATACCACATACTACTTGCCCCCCATGCAAAAATTGTTTTGGTTTTGAATCTTATAAATGTTACGGGAATATCAGGTGGATTAATTTCAAGTGAAATACAGAGATATGAGAATATGGTAATATTCCAGAGCTAGAGCTACGGGTGAAACCATACTTGAAGTAAAACTATATAGCTACAGGCAAAGTGAGACTAAGGTTGTGGAATGAGATTCAAAGGTAAAATGGTTTTACTGCGACACCTGAAATAAAATTCATGGATGCCATGAATTTATGAGAGAAAATAAAAGGGAAATTTTCACATGAAATTAATGTACAGGTGAGCAAAGATAACATTCATGTAAATTCCCTGGCTGCGGGTGATTAAGGGGAGAGTTAATGAAGGGGCGGCCTCATTAAGAGGCAAGTGGCTGCCCACTTCAGACCAGTGGACGGAAGCATCTCGAGACAGCTTCCCCCGTCCGGCATGGTAAAATGCGGCCTTAACTCCGCATGGGAGAACGGTCACGCAGAGCATTATATCCGTCGACCTCCTCCGCCTGATGATGCACTGTGAAGGGTTGGCAAAGGTTGGAATGGTTAGCGTCTGGTCTCGGTGTTCTGTTAGCAATTTGTTCAGGTCGTGGATGAGGGTGTTATGGTTGAGTGTGCCAGGATTTAGACCTCGGCCCTCTTCTCAGAAGGCCTTGGTCTTCACCTTGGGTCGCTCAAGCTTCCTTGTTTGTTCGCATCAGACGGCCCTGGTCTCTGTGTGTTACATCCGGCTTCAAAGTATTTGGGCTCTGAGCGCTCCGCCCAGCGCGGCTCTGGTTTTTCACTATCTGCAGATTTGGGTGGTAAGTTCCAGTCCTTTCCATTGTGTTATTTATACTGTTATCCACTTACCTTGTCGGCTTCTGTGTGGAGAAGGGCACATTTGGATTACGGGTAGAAGAGTCTCAGGCTGGCGCGTGAACAAATGCGCCAAAGTTGTCGACGGGGTGGCTCAAGGGGTGGCGCTAGAGGTCGTTCTTCTTCTCCATGATCCTCAACCTCACTCGGCTCTCCCTCTGAGGAAATTAACTCACCAGGAGCTCGGCGAGGACGAGGCAGAGGGAGAGGGCGGGGAAGGACAGCGATGTGCTCGCTCGGCTCTCACCCTTCAACTCGATTCTGGTTCCCTTGCGTCTTGGATAATGCCACCTATTATGTTACAGTCAGGCTCGAGAAATGTGAGCACGCAGCCATGCCAGAAGTCCCAGAGGAACCAAGACCACCCTCGCCTGTTCAGAGCACTCGACTGCAGCCTGCGGAGGCCTCGGGTACGGTGGCGGGAGTGGCGGCGGGAACAAGCAAGCCTGCACGGAATGATCCCCCCTACACGGATTCAAGCGCCTCTGATCCATACGCTTGTCCCGTGGTGGAGGAACAACCATCCACCTCCATGGATGATTAAGTCCTTTGTTTGGCTGCTCTTACAGCTTCAGAATGGCGGCTCGATAGTGTTGGGTCGATTCTCGTTCACGTATGTTATGTCTGTTATGTGTTTTATGTCGGGTATGTATGGAAGCTCCGTGTCTGTAAAATTCCCCCTCGCTTCGGCAGGGATAGGAAGCTATTTGGCATGTAACTAGTCTGTTATGAGTTCGGGTCTGGAGTCAGTGGACAGTCTCTTCGCTCCACAGTTTTTCAGGTTCATGTTCATGTTCAGTCACAGTTTTTCAGGTTCATGTTCAGTCAGCGGCATGAATGTAATCCTTTTGTAACTCTTTTTTGTATAATATATTAGCAGTAGCACAATTTACACAAAAAAAAACATTCATGTAAATTCATTTCAGGATAGAAGATTAAGGTGAAATCAATTTAGAGGCATGGTGAAATCAATTTACAGGTATAAAATCATGTTGCAGGTGAAAGTAAAAGCGTAAAGTGAAAATACTCTTCCAACAATACAAATCAACACATGGTTTTGCAAAACCATCCAGGTATTCTCTAAGGGTAAAAGGAATTTACATACATATAAAATGAATCTACGGAGGAAAGAGTAATAGAAACAAAACTACACATGGTTTTGTGAATACATGGAAAGAGAAAACAAAACCATGGATTGGAAACAACCCATGGTTTTGTAGAAATTTAATTATAAATTTCATTTAAAATATTTTGGAAATATTATTCAAAGATATATATACACACTTTATGGGATTTATCACACATTCACAAGGCAACATTCTTCATGATGGTTTATATAAGCCCATGTTACATTGTGTTTCCATAAAAAACCAGCATATCCACCAAGCACGTGAAAGGCTAGCTTTTTTTAAAAACAATGTAACTTGGCCTATATAAACATCATGAGAATGTTTCCCCCGCTAATGTGGATAATCCCATAAAGTATGATTATTATATATATATATTAGATATACATATATTAATTATCCCTCTTTTTACCCCTTACTTCACAAAACCACATTAATATCAAGTTTTGGAATTTATATTAATTTCTCCTTGCAAGCCTAAACTACCTCTTCCCTCTACAAAGTCAACCAATGGCCCACCCTACACTAAGAATTAAACAGCCTTCAATTTTATTTTCCTCGAGATTCGTAGAAATAAATGAACAACTAAAATTAATCCGAACTCATCCAACACTTAACACTCAAAAAGTATGTGAGATAACTTGATTTCCCCGCCTGACTTTTTGTAATTAAACCCCCTTCAATTTTATTTTCCTCGAGATTAGTAGAAATAAATGAACAATTAAAATTATGTTTCGAATCCGAACTCATCCAACACTTAACACTCAAAAAGTATGTGAGATAACTTGATTTCCCCTGCCTGCCTTTTTGTTGGGTGGCATCCCCAAGTTATATCGCATCCTCCAAAAAAAATATCACATACTATTTGCTCCCCATGCGAAAACTCTTTTAGTTTTGAATCTTATAAATGTTACGGGAATATAAGGTGGATTAATTTCAAGTGAAATACAGAGATATGAGAATATGGTAATATTCTAAAACCATACTTGAAGTAAAACTATATAGCTACAAGCAATGTGAAACTAAGGTTGTGGAATGAGATTCAAAGGCAAAATGGTTTTACTGCGACACATGAAATAAAATTCATGGATGCCATGAATTTAAGTGGGCTTGATTGTGGGAAAAACTCCACAGTTAAGCGCGCTTGAGCCAGAGGAGTTCTAGGATGGGTGACCTCCTGGGAAGTCCTGGTTACCGGGTGCAAGCCCCGGAAGTGATGATTGATGCTATGTGATTCGTTCTCCACATTTCACTAGTTTCAATCCCACTTCTTCACCCCTGTGAGCATCACCCGATGCAATGAGTGCTAAGTGAACTATTCAAAAATCATGAGAAATTAGTCAGTTACGACTACCTCTCATGGAAATGGTCATACGTGAATGACTAAACTAATGCAGTTGAATCCCAAAATATATAATGCACTGCGTAAACCCCCATACTTAAATTCAAAAAGAGTCAAGGGATCTCTACTTGAATGGTTCATGAGGCACAATACTTGCTAAGGTTTTGCAAATGGGGTAGCAAGCTAAGTGGGCTTGATTGTGGGGAAAAACTCCACAGTTAAGCGCGCTTGAGCCAGAGGAGTTCTGGGATGGGTGACCTCCTGGGAAGTCCTGGTTACCGGGTGCAAGCCCCGGAAGTGATGATTGATGCTATGTGATTCGTTCTCCACATTTCACTAGTTTCAATCGCACTTCTTCACCCCTGTGAGCATCACCCGATGCAATGAGTGCTAAGTGAACTATTCAAAAATCATGAGAAATTAGTCAGTTACGACTACCTCTCATGGAAATGGTCATACGTTTGAATGACCTACTTAACGTAGTTGAATCCCAAAATGTATCTAATATAATGCACTGCGTAATCCCCCATACTTAAATTCAAAAAGAGTCAAGGGATCTCTACTTGAATGGTTCATGAGGCACAATACTTGCTAAGGTTTTGCAAATGGGGTAGCAAGCTAAGTGGGCTTGATTGTGGGGAAAAAAACCACGGTTAAGCGCGCTTGAGCCAGAGGAGATCTGGGATGGGTGACCTCCTGGGAAGTCCTGGTTTACCGGGTGCAAGCCCCGTAAGTGATGATTGATGCTATGTGATTCGTTCTCCACATTTCACTAGTTTCAATCCCACTTCTTCACCCCTGTGAGCATCACCCGATGCAATGAGTGCTAAGTGAACTATTTCAAAAATCATGAGAAATTAGTCAGTTACGACTACCTCTCATGGAAATGGTCATACGTTTGAATGACTTACCTAACGCAGTTGAATCCCAAAAATGATATCTAATATAATGCACTATTATTATAATTATATTTTAATTAAATCCTTAAATTTATCCACACATACTACTCATTACACCAGGCACATTTGTTTTTGTAGCTAGGTGGATCCTTGGTCAAGGCCAACATGCTTATTGGTTGGAAGAAGACTGATCTACCCAGAATTGGATGTTTATCACCAAGATTGTGTGAGGCTTTGGTCAAGCTTGGATGCCCCTTGGGAAGTTTAATTCCCCCAATGTGATTTCCACTCCTCAACCCCTCCCCATGAGATTTGACCCTGTGATGGGGTTTAAACCCCACATAAACAAGATTGTCCGAGGCTTTGGTCAAGCTTGGATGCCCCTTGGGAAGTTTAATTCCCCCAAAGTGATTTACACTCCTCAGCCCCTCGCCATGAGGTTTGACCTGGGGATTAAACCCCATACAAAGTAATTGGTCTACGCATTATGAATACACTTCACATTTTAAAATAAAATAGATTATCATCTATGACTAGAAGAAATTATTCCTCAAAAAAAATTAAAAAAATTAAAATAAAAATTATTTACCGCTTAACACTAAATTAGAAAAAAACTAGTTAGATTCCTCCCTATTTACAACATTTCACAATGATTACCTAACCATGTGTTACCTCCACGCACAGTGTCTAATGGTGGGAAACAAAACATTTGAAAACCACTAACTGACCACCCATTACCCCTGTGCATAATAGTCTAAGGGCGAGAAACAAAACGGTTTCATGTTTAAAACCTAATTTTTCTATCAGACCATTGATTTAGAGTCCATTAAGAAAAAAAACATTTTTAGTAGTCTAACAGAGTTTTGGGTTCAACCAGTTACCCACAACTAGCTTTGAAATAAAACCCTGATCCCATCTCCCATATTTACCGTTGCTTCACGCAATACATGACCCAAGCATAATAACATTTTTTGTAGTCAATCAGAGTATTGGGTTCGGCCCGTTACCCACAACTAGCTTCTAAAATCAAACCCTGATACCATCTCCCATATCTACAGTTGCTTCACTCAATACATGACCCAAGAATAGGGCTTCTATGTGTTTTTGCATCTACCTATTTGTACTTGTATTCACGAGAATGAGAGCATTCTTTAGGATTCATGGTTTAATTTTTCTTATCTACATGCAGGGACAAGACAAAATTACTGATCTTTTGCGATCTAGAAGTGCTGGAAAGCGACCCAAGCATAGGGCTTCTACGTATGTCTACATCTCCCTATTTCAACTTGTATTCACAAGAATGCGAGTGGGAAATGTTAATTCTATTTCAAAAATTTAGAAGACAATTCCAGATTTTCGGGATTCCGAGATCCCCCTCCCTCTTTCAGCAGAATACCATGGGTTTCTGAAGAATCAAACCTTGGACATTCCCTTTTTTTTGCTGGGTCAGAGCCACCAGATCTTCTTATTTTGAGTTTGTAACAAAAAATTATTGCATACATTTTGCATTCTGGCATGCAGCGAACCCCTGCAGTGCACTGCTTCCAAGGATCCAAGCCCCTGTTTGAAGAGGGGGAGGAAGGGTTCTAGAATTTGTCAATAAAATAACAAATTCAGGGTCCAAGCACCAGTTTGAAGAGGGGAAGGAAAGGTTCTAGTACTTGTCAATTAGAATACATGTGCGGAGAACGGGGCTCTTTGCCCTCAAAAATGTTGATGATATAAAATGAATAATATTGATGGCCTGTGTTTATTCTTGGAAAATGAGAATACATGTTGGGGAGAATGGAGCTTTTGGAACTCAAAAATGGTGATGGTGGAAATGAAATAAAACAACCAATATGTGCTTATTCCTGGAAGTTGCAAGGGTCGTATCCCCAGAAAAGTTTTATTATTAAATCTTGAATTTCTTTTAGTCGACTTAGGAATTTTGTTTCTGAATATGATAGAGGTTATTTAGTTGTTTTGCTTCCATGAGAACAATGCACTTTGATTTGTGGCAAATAGGTCACAACGCAATCTCAAAGGATATCTTTACTATGAGTCAAATTAAAAAACTACTGACCCATTTTGTTCGCAAAAATCGTTACTAGTAGTGGTTCCATTATCCACAAAATTTAATATAATTATCTTCTCATTGAGCCCCTATTTTCACCAGAGTTTGAAAGATCTGCCCCCACTAGGCATGAAGCTCTTTTTGTGTTTCTTACACTAATATAAGATTACCTACAGGCCATTTAAGTTGCATCTAGGATCCACTTCAATGGATGTAACCAACCATCTTAGATTTATTCAGAGCCCCAAATGAACCTATTTTTCTTTGGCTGACCTTCACTTCAAAAACTAAGATACTTGTTACTAACAGTAATCTAAGTGTATTGGAAGCATACAAAACCTTTGCGGGTTTTCTACCAAAAGGGGCTCCTCACCAAAAATCACCATTGCTGGCCTCACTTTGATAAGAATGAAGAGATTCTATAGTAGAGTTGGTGTACAAGATTGCTTTATAAGTATACAGGTTTATGTAGCCCATTAAATGTAGGTCAATCCGATCCTAATATAAGTTGTAGCTCTCCAAAGCTTCAACAAGCACGTCCAAGCACAAAGCAACCAATCTTGTCAGTTCCACGATTTCTCTTCAAAGGATCTTTTGAAGTCCAATCACCAGCTTACCATCAAGTTCTTCAGCATTCTAATCAATTTATGCCACTACAGGTGAGATGGACATCGTATGTTGCGAGATTCTTGTGCTATCTTTTATATTTTCTTTAATGCATTTTGACATTTTTTCTTGTACTCAGGGAAAAAATTAACTGAGCTGGAGCAAGAATTAGCTCAGATTTAGGGAGAGAGACAATCAAACACGCCTCTAACTTAGGCATTAGAGCCTGAAATGAAGTAGTTGTAGCAAAACATTTTGGTCCTAAATAAACAACAATCTGATTTACAAGTTGAAGTGTGAATCTCTAAGAGAATATTGGCGTGAATAAGCAACAATCTGATTTGCAGGCTGAAGTGTAGAATATCTAAGAGAATATTAGCAAGTATAATAATAAGTTATGATCTTGGAATTTATGGGCTCTTTTCTTTTTGGAGTATTACTTGTGTAGAACATGGAAAATCTAACTTGGCTTCAATTTCAAGCTCATTTTAATTTTGAAAAATTTAAATCTATCATCCTTTGTTTAAATGTTATCACCCAATACTTATGAGGTTTTTAGGTTTTGGATTGTTACTTTGACTGTATTGTATCATTTTTCTGCTAGACTTGCCATGGCTTGAAATACCTCTCACTTATACTAGGAAGCAATCAGGTCGATATTGCTTCTTTCCTTGCAGTTCTTGGTATTTGAAAAACAAGACATGTTGGCACAAGTTGAATACCTTAAGGCAAATGTATCACTGTCTATCTAGAAATTTCTCACAATTTTTCTTCAAAATCTTGTATTTTCTTATGCAAGCATTGGAAGACCTTCGTTGGTATACCTGCACACAGTTACCACTACAATGACCCTAAAAAAGAGTCAATGAATCATTTTTAAAGTAATTGCTAATATTAATGAAGGTTTTTTCTAACATCCCATCTTCATTATTCTCAATTAAAACACTATGGACATCACATTTTATGAAACTTTAAGAGGTTCAAGCTTTCAATATATATAAAATGATTGTCAATGCCACAAGTTTAACTACCTAACTTTTAAGCTACATATTTGCCTTCCTTATTACTCGTGGCTTTTGTTAAACAATCACCTTGTAGCAAACAATATATCGTTGAAGAGAGCAACGAACTAGATTTAGAGTAAAGGGGATCAAAATCCATATTTGGAGTTGTAGCCAACAATACATCATTGAAGAGAGCAACTAACTAGATTTAGAGTAAAGCGGATCAAAATCCATATTTGGAGTGCAACAATTTCTATGAATTCCCTCATTTCCAACTAACTTACTATCGTTTGTTCTAGTTCAATGAGTTTATTAAGGAAATCTAGTTCAATGAGTTTATTAATGCAAGAAGTCTATTTTATTTGCAACCACGATTCACAGTTTTGTACCTTGAACATATAACCTAGCATAAATTAGACTACATGCAAGTTTTTGCAAGTTTACAAGTTGAATAGCTGCTCAAGATTCATTTCTCAATATAATCTACATTACCAACATGAATGGAGAACATAAAATATATTGGTAAAACCGCTTGGTGAAGATGATTCAAGGACTTTGGACTTGGAAAACTGGATCAAGACTTTTTAGTTTTGTGATGCATTAACTGTTGAAAGTTCAATAATCCTACACTTTCCTCTCAAAAGAGGCCCCAAAAACATTACATACATATTAGATCTATAAACAATTCACTAAACTAAATCCAAATCTTAAAGACTAAAGCAAAAAGCTAGTTTCCGTATAAATGCAGGACAAGGTTCGAGCAATGTAACTACTTATGAATTGTTTAGTCCCCAACAATTGCTCAATAAAATTTTGAGAAAAATAATTAAGCGTGGGTTGGTTCTCATTCACTTAGAGGGCATAATTCTCTAAGAAATCTCTAGGATTCATTACAGAGATTTGACAAGGGTAAAATCTCATCATGAATGGCACACAAGTTCATTAAAAGAGGCATATTCTCTTGGATGTATTGAGTGTTGTTACTAAGAATAAATTATGGGTCGATTTTACCCTCTAAGAAAGGTGTATTAATCAAGTTTTAGAGGGTAAATCTCTCTATGTTGTTTATTGAGCGTTAACAAGGTGTATACCTCCTATATGGGTCAAGTTGCTATGGCAGAAGGGCACTCTTACAGGCTATAGTTGTCCCTAATTAATAATTCATAGTTAGAGGGCCTTCATTAGCACAAAAAGGGGATCACTTTGAAGAAAATATATGGTTGCACCAATTGGTATCATTAATATTTCATGAGATAAGGGCGAAAGTATATTTTTTAGCATCATCAAAGTCTGAAATATAGTGGAAATCAGCCCATACTTCTCATTATTTGCAAATAGAACTAAGGTACCTATTATGGGAGGTACATACTTGTGTTTTAGAGATGGAAATTGGTAGCGAATAGAGGAACACAACTTTATTTTAATTTTGGGTTTGATTTGGACCAATAACAATAATCTAAAATATCCATATTTCCAGATCCATACAAAAAAAAAAAAGAGGACAACTTGTAATGCATTGGTTTATAACAAAGAATTGGCCATTATCTCTATGCAAATTATTCTTGTGTTGGTGTATTATTATTAGATTTAAACTACCATGTATTTGCAATGCCATAACCAAAATATAAGTTGACACCCAGAATAAAAAAGAGAGAAAATAGTCATATTGTTTGATGATATGTGAAAACCAACAATTTTGCGAAAATAGTGAGAAATTTCCAAAGCTTCGAGGGATAAGGGGTTGGTGCACTACAAAAATATGAGTTCCTCAAGTATTTAACAGTGTTGAATCCATTTATGCATTGAAAAATTCATTTCAAACAATGAAAATTTGCAATCTTGATCAAAATTCTATTGTCGAATTCCAAGGAAAAAATTCAAAATGTAGAACAATTAGACTTCACCATTATTAAGCCATCCACTAGTGTCCATACATTTGGTCTAGGCCACCAAAATGGCATGTCAAAAAGGGATGGGTGAATTGAAAGCATTGGGTGATATTCACAAAGTACTTACATCTCAAACTTGGCATATAAACTGCAAGAACTCTATTATATGGTGTAGATTCCCACCAAATAATTGTGTTTCTCAAAATAATTTATAAAATGGAAACATTGAGTTCTAGAAATTGTCGACACTTATGTATCATAAGCACTTTGTTACAATTTCTATGAAAGTCTTAATACCAAGGGAGAGAAAATATTTCAAAGTGAAAGGTTCAAATTGAGGGATGATATGGAAGGTCCGTTGTTGGTTGTCAAGGTCATGTGTTTATTGCAAGCGACAACATAAAGGGATTGATTGCTATGTTTTTCTAGTAGATGCATTAGATCTTAGTGCTAGTTGAATGCTTGGTTTCCCCTTGCTTTGGCCTTTGTGAAGCCAACTCTATTGTTTTAGGTTCTTAAGATACTTGAATTCCCCAACCATTTTTTATTATGTCCCCTAATGAATCTATATTAAAGATGTGGTCTATGAATCTAAATGTTCTCTGCTAGCCCTCTTAATACAGATATCAAGAGGGGGTGTGGCATACAGTAAGGGTTGGAACTTTTTATATATATTTTGTCATTATTTTTTAGTGTAAGCCTCAGTGGTTGTTCTACTGAATTGACTGACAGATTAGGCATTTGACTATTAGAGTGGAGATCTTGGACCAATATTTGATATGATGGCCACAACATTGGAGAAGGCTTCAGTTGTGCCAAATTTAGCGAGGGCTATAATTAGATAATGTTGATTCTTTCTCAAATAATATGTTTAGTAACAGATCCATTGTATGTACAGTGGGTAGGATAGTTTGCTAATGGTTTGGGTCTTGCATTGATTAATAATACTTTATGGAATAGTGTCTCTTATGCATTCTCTGTCCATTGTGAATATGTTAGTCTACTTTACTGATCCTATTAAGCTTGGAGTTGACTTTCTCGCATGCTTGGTTTTCCTTTGTTTTAGATATTGTCTTTGTTGAGCTTATTATTATCCATTTTCAAACTAAAAATCTGTATTGTGAAATTCACAAGCACCAATTACTTGAAAATCTACTTGGTTCTGCTGCAAAATAATTCTGGTCTAATCCTTTGGGACAAACTCAGTTAAATGTGGTTAAAATTTCAAATATTTGGTGAGTTTGACCAAATTACTAGCCCACTTTCAATGACTTTGACTATGTTTGATGATTATGATAGATTTTGGCAAACATTTATGTAATGAAAAGTAATTTTAAGTTCATTATTTGTAGAGTTTTACACTGAGTTTTTAAAGCTCGTACCTAGTCTAAGTTATACTCTCGTTGTACACTTTCGATAATTTTTATGTGAGTCTAGGTCATGTTCTTAATCCTTGGCTTTGCTGAGTTGTTCTAGAGTCTGAGTCATGACTTTGTTTTCAATTTGCATGAGTGCATACTGGACACCATAAGTTTTAGACATTGGCTTACCTGTATTATAGGCTTGGATCTATTGCCATTATGATTCGTTTTTAGTACTTGACTACTATTGTTAGCTCTTGATTAAACCATTTTCTATTGTTTTAATGCAATTAGAAAGTGTTGGGAATGTTTTCTTTCTAAGATCTATTCAGTTTCAACATCTTATAGTATCAATTCATCTGTTGCTAGAAAATTGCTCCCTAAAAATTTTGTTGGTGTTTGTTCAGTTGTGGTTGACCTAATCTGTAGATATAGACCAGACTTTTATAGTTTGTTTGCAAGGAATCAAGATGATCTACTATAATATTGTGTTCTATGATGTATCAAACTAAGGGTGCTTGTTGAAGCCATTGTCTAGTGAGGATGGATTTAGATGGCTACCCTATACTGAAAATATTTGTAAAAGCTCTTAAGAGTAGCTATTATAGCATTTCTATTCACTCTATGAGTGACCATTTTTGTAATTTCTAGTGAGAAATTTTCAAATTACAATTTTTGTTTAAGAAAAGCATGGGAATTCTTTTCTTAGCTTACGTGTTAAAAAGTTACACTTTGAAATTTTGCATGACAAGTTCTGTTTATAGAAAAACACAAGGCATATTTTTTGAGTTTACATGTTGAAAAGCTATAAACATGTTTTGATTTCAATGACGTTCCATTGAGCCTCAGAAAGTTCAATAAGTCCCCTTCTAGCTACCCAGACAGTCCTATTTGAAGAAGATCGAATGGTCATCTAATTTTTCACAATGCATTTTTCTTGGTACTATTATGAGAAAATTGATGAAAATTTTAAAGTCGTGCTAAAGAACCATTGGGAAAATCCTAGTGATCTTTACAATTTTTTTGGTTTAATCAATGCATGGATTTCCACAAGCTCTTAGCTCTTTTTCTGTTGTTGATATCATCTCTATAGGAGTTTCTTAGGCAATTCAATTATGTAGTTACAGTGGATGTACTATTTTAGTCCCATTGATCTACTTTTGTGGTCTTTTGTTGGACGTTAATAAAGTTATCTTATCTTAGATTCGATATTTTAAGTGTGAAATTAGAATATACATCATTCTGCCTTTTTAGGCTTCAAACATAAGTCTTTAAAATTGTCCTACATCTAGCAGCTAGCCCTAATTCTATTCCATGACTATTTATAAACAGTCAGCCTAGTCTACCTAAAGGAAGCCTTCACAAAAAGATAATTTTTCTTTCTACATTCAGCCAAAAGGATACAATAAGTACTACATTAGAAAAAGAAAGACGCTTGAAACAAATTCTAGGGGTTTTGAACCCTACATCAGAACAATAAGCTTTCAGAAGCTAATTATTATATCCCTCCCCTGAACTATTGTTCATTAGGGAACCCTTCCTGTAGTAACAAAGCTTTTTTTTATAATTGATCAGCCATAGCATTAAACTCTTTAGAGATATGTGCAAAAGATAGAACATCAAATCTCCTCTTAACCTCCAAGAACTAATTTATGATAGGTCAAGTAACATATTATCTGTTGTGCACTTATTATTAGACCAATCGACCATCAACTTTGATTCTCAAAACACTTGTAACTTTTTCATACCCTATATAGTTTTGTTTTCTAGAGTAGCCACATAGCATAAATTTTTGTTTGGTTGTCTGTGCCAAGTCCTACTGCTAACTTTAGTTTGAAATGGTGATGTCGATCCACAAATAGGATAACAGCAACCCACACAAACCTAGAACCCTCTGTCAGGCTCCATCAAAAAACACCCAAGCCTAGTCGTGGCTATATTTCTGTTTCATTTAGAATTCTGGCTAGTTACTATTTTGAGGAAGATCGATTTTTTCTGCAAGGATACCTAATTTTATGGGCAACGTGTGTTGGTATCAACTATAGATCTTGGAAGATCATTATGTTTCTAGATAATTAAATACCCCATATCACAAAAGATTGTAACACCCTCAAAACGTTTACAATTTTATCTACAATGCAAGGATAAAAACATTCAGTAAGAGTCCACTGCTCCCAGTACGGTTTCTCAATGGGAGAATCGAAATTCAAT
This sequence comes from Pinus taeda, assembly GCA_000404065.3. Taxonomy (NCBI): domain Eukaryota; kingdom Viridiplantae; phylum Streptophyta; class Pinopsida; order Pinales; family Pinaceae; genus Pinus; species Pinus taeda. The sequence continues at coordinate 15,326 of APFE031287743.1, read as the reverse complement.
GGAAGATCTAGCCTAAGACCTTAGATGGCTACTTAATTCATCCTTTCATAATCTAATATATGAGTAATTGTTCCCAGAAATACTACTGAATGAAGGTGAAAACCCCCACCCCCATTATATATTGGCACCGGGCTATCATGTTGATTTGATCTGGAACCAATCATTAACTTGTCATCTTTCTTATCATTTCTGGACTTGCATTATACTCCATTCATGCTTCTCAATAAATAATATATTATAGGCTATCCATAGGTGAGCTTAAAAATAGGAAAGAAAGAAGTCATCCATGGATTCCTCACTTGTCTTACACAAAAGTCATCTTTGAGGACCCCCTTATCCCAAGTTAAAAATTTGTTGTCTAAAGATAACCAACGAAAGATTTTAGCTTTAAGAGGAAATTCTAACTTTCAAACTAAGTGCCACCATGGGGATCTTTCCCTCATCATTTATTCTTCCATCTTTAGCTTGTATTCCAGTTTGACAATATATTCATCAGGTCCCTCATTTTTTGACCACTTAAATTAGCTCATCTTGTTTAGAAAGTTTAATCATTAATGGCACTAGAATTTAAGCTATGGTTTCTTGCCTTGGGTCTTACCCCTCTCAAATTCAAATCCTATGCTAAATTCATGCCATGAGATCAAACATTCCTGCCATCATTTGTTGCCACATTTTCCCTAGAATAAATCCCTAAGAGATGGATATCTCTTATTAGCTTACATAATTTGAAATTACCTTTACAACCAGTCAAGGGGTCTTCCCCTATTCTTACCTTATTCCTTTGAATCCTCCATGCTGTCCATTTTCCAATTAATGGGAATTCTTTCACCAAATCTTTCCAAATAATAGAATTTCCATTAAAATGTTCCCTTTCTTATGTAAACTAATCTTCTGTAGAAATCATTCTCAAATTTTTAGTTTTCATAATTTTTTTCATCCTATAGGCCTTCATTGTAGACTAACCTCTGCAGACTTTTAGCAGCTAAAGCTAGATTGAAGATATTTATATTTTTTTTATGCCCCACCCTCCAACTTCATTAAAATTTACAACCTTTCTCCAATCAACTAAATAAATTCCTTTAATTTTCCTTGTGTTTTCAATATTTTTTGTTATAATATATATAGATATATATATATATATATATATAGATAATCATGTTTATGATGCCTTTAGGGATATGGACAATGGATATCCAATGCACAAGAATACTTTACAGCACAACCTTGACCAACGCTAATCTCCCTCCCCTAGAGAACCATCAATTGCACCATAATAAAATTCGAGCTTCAATTTTTCTCTACAACCAAGTTCAATCATAATAAATATAATCAGCAGGCTTTAAGATCCCAATCATATGATTGCTTGATCTAATTCCATAAACTTCATAGGAAACAGATTCATTATTTAGGATTTTTCTTCCTCAGCCAAAGCATTGAAAAACATTATAGAATTCCTCATATTGATTTCCATACCTGTAGTTTTGTAGTATATATGAGTTATATATTTTAACTCCCTTAGTTATTCTTGCCCAGATGTGATAATATCATCAACAAAAAATAGATGAGAATATTCAAAGTTAGAAATTTTTACTCCTTTAACTATCCCTCTTCTCCTTACATCCGTGATCAACATACACCTTCAACCACTAATAGGAAAAGAAATGGTGATAGAGAGCACCCTTGACACAAACCTCAATATGAATTAAAGAAACTTTTGGGGGGCCCGTTGATTAGAACTGTAAAAGGAACTGAAGTAAGGCATCCCATTAACCATTCTACAATATGCAAGTTTATTCCCAACTAAATAAACAATAGTCTAAGAAAGGGTCAATTCATTTTGTCTTATGCCTTTGCATGTTCTAGCATCATTTATACAACATGAATCTTGTGAGTTTTAATTGTATGTATTCTTTCATACATTGTTCCCAAAACAACATAGATTTTCCTATTATAAAGGAGCATAAATTATTCTTCAGAAATTCAACTGTCCATCCACTGTGTACACAATTTTTAGTTTTTTGGAGTTTAAAACTGATTTTATCTCCCCTTTGGACACCTCTGCCTCCAATTCTATGTTCATTTCATCACTGATAATGCTAGGAAATAGCCTGATAATTTTCATGATTTCACAAATATTTTATTCCATTAGACTTTTAAAATGTTCCTTTCTCACTTCAGTTATCTCCTTAAAAGACTTATTAACCCTAGAGCTATCTAGCTTATTGTTTTCCCAAATAATGTTAATGTTTCTTGTATGACTTGTGTAATTGTGAAAAAATTTAGAATTCCTTACTCTTTTAGAGAACAAGATGGTTATCCTTTTTAGCTTAGTTTCTTTTTCCTCTTTGGAAAGGTGGTTTGTTTTCCCTTCCAACTCTTTGAGAGGATTGATTTCATCTTTCAAAAACACCCCTACTTTATTATTATCAGAGGTTTTTAATTCATTTTTCAAAATCCTTTAAATATTTTTTAACAAAGCTTTGAGCTCAATCTACATCTTCACCGTTTACCTTTTTCAGATTGTCTATGAACTGCTTCATGTCTCTATCCTCAATGCTACTATCGTAATGTCTTCAATTCTTGATGACCAAAACCTTGGAATCCTTTTTATTTAGCCATTAAGTGATTAAACTTAAAGGGGGTTGGAGGCTTCTTCCTATCTGATTCAATTTCCAGCAATATAGGGTGATATTCCCTAAACAATTTATGATCTCACTATCTAAATCTAACATCAACTGAGTAACAACAAAGGATTTATCTAGCGTTTTTGAGATTCCACTTCTGCCTTTTTAGTTATTTCTCTGAGTAGGTGCTTATTTAATTGGTTCTATGTCAATCAACTTTTTAACTTCAAAGAAATGACTGAAACATCATTTAGAAATGGGGTTTTTCTTGCTACAAGGGCCCCACTGATTGTCAACTGTGCCCTTTCCCTCCTATTTTTTTGAAACCATGACTTTTCTTTAGAGTTATTAGAGTTTTTTCAAATGGAGACTTGGTGGTGATCCTAATCAAGTGCTAAACCCCATTCTAGACCACAAAATCACCCACAACATTCTTTCTTTGATCTTGGATGGTAAGATGACTTGAACATCTCATCACCTTTATTTTGTGAGGTCTCTTTATCTGGATGACAACCCAAATAGGACAAAGAATGAATCCCTACATCATCTAATGAAGCTTCTAAATACTGGATTGCATGATCTAAAGAATGGATAACTGGCATGAAGAGAATGCGACAATTTCCTGAAGCAAAAGTTGGACCCAAATTCCAGTGGGGGCCCTTAAAGTCCCCTAAACCTTCCTTAATGATACAAACAATTTTGGAACGCCCAATAATGGAAGTGGATTCGTTTAGTATTGTTTGATATCATGAGGAATTGATAAAAGGGGACCTACCTTGAAAAGTCATAGGAAAATCATGTGTTCCTTCAACCACTTTAGGACCACATACCTCAGACTAGCACTTATCACCTTCCAAAGCTGGATGTTAGCACAACATCTGAATCAACAGTCTTGAGATTTGCCTACCCTTTTTCTTCTACCTTGTCCAGACTTCAAACTAGCCTCCAAATTATAATATATAGACACCACCATTCATATTATTTTCTCTCTGCAATCTTCCCACAGAATTGTATGAGAGCCAACCCAATGAAATGGGACTTTTCACTATTCAGAAGTCCAACTTCTAGTTTAAAATCCATTTTCCTTGGGAAATATTAGTATCTTCAGGAAATCTCAGTATTTTCATGAATATTAGTTTCTACCAGCATTTTAACCACTCTTCTATCTTTGAAACTAAAAATTTTCGCCAAGGAGATAAAATTGACCTATAGCATTATTGACCCTTCCAAAATGTCTGAATTCCTCCACAGCTCTAAAGGGAACTTGAATCTATTGCAAATATGTTTGTTCCTCCTTTGGGTCAAAACCTAGTTTCCACATTTTAGGCACAATTTGGAGGCCCACCCACATCCAATCTTGCTTGAGAAGCAAGTTCTCATCCTCCTAGCTTTTCACCATAAAACAAATCTAGCCGCGGACTAAAATATGTAATGCATGTTGCGTTTTGTAGCTCGGAAGGTACTTCTAGTCTCATGTCTTGACTAGAAAGACCTTGATTTGACTTGTTATGACCTTGAAAAATGATGAGACATGCCTGTTATAATGGCTTCTAAAACATTTCTCAGAACAACCGCTGCAATGTTTTCCATCTGCCATGCTAAGAAAATGCAACTGAGAAGAATGAAACTTAAAGAAAATTTCCAAACCTGAAATCTTTATAAGAATCTTCACCCTACTTTTCCATGTATCCAAAGCCAAAATGAAAATCAGGAAAACCCTCTAGAGATGCTCTCACCATTAATAATGTCCAATTACATGTAGCAAGGAAACTGCCAATGACAGTGGGCATTAACTCTCATGAAGGGGATCAAACAGTTCTTCGTTCCCATCAACTCAACACCTTTCACTTGACCAACAAATGAGCCACATATGGAGGTGAGAGGTATCTAAGAGTTCATCCCTACATATTTTTTCTTATCGTGTCCCTATTTTTTTGAATTATATTCCCTTTCTTATAGTTAGAGATTTACTTATAAAAAGTTAGTTGTTCATGTTTCAGTCTTGTAGTTTACCACATGATATTTGTTGGTGAAGGAACTACGATATGACATTGGTGTAAATATTTGAACAGAAAATCTACCAAAACATAAATGAAACCAGATGATATGAAAGGGAAAAAATTAAGAAAACAGGTGCCAAACTATGTACAGATTGTGTGGTTAAATTATAACAATAATAACTGAATTACTTAATCCAAAATGAATTCCCTGTCTCCATGTGACTTCAAAATTATGTACAATAGCTTCACATCCTCAATTTGTCACTTTGCAACAAACCAGTTGAGCTCCTTACAGTCAAATAAATTGCTATGGCACATGGTATTTTTATAAATAGATTTCACAGGGCGGGAATTGGCAATGTAATAGAGTGTCAAAAGAAGAATATCTCAAGTAAAAAATGAAGTAAAGATATTTGAAATCTGAAAGGATAAGTCACAAATTTTTGAAAGTTATTAATGTTAAGCAACAAATTGATATAGGTCATTGAAGTTGTAATCTTTAAGATGGATTAAAGGACACTATTAAAGGTATGTCAATGACTCATGGCTAGTTGTCCAAATCCATATAAATCTTTTTTCAAACTATGCATCTAATTCCGAAGATCAAATTAATGTTAATCTACTCCTTGTCAAGCGTGAGGTTTAGTTTACTTGCAAAGGTTTTGTCCTTGTTAATTTTTTACAAGTCGATGTGTATTTTTGTGTAGAAATACTTCTATGATGATCTCATCCTTCTAACAAATGATTATTATGGTTAGTATTCCTTCAGCAGAAAGGTTTGTTTACTAGTTTCCTGATGATTCAATTCTTCAGACATAGATGACTATTATGCTTAATATGCCTTCAGCAGAAAGGTCTGTTTACTAGTTGGATGATGATTTAATTCTTCATATATAGATGATTATTATGCTTAATATGCCTTCAGAAAAAAGGTTTCTTGAACTTTCCGACTCTCGTGCCCTAAGTTATTTTGATATTTCTTATGAAGTTGTGGTTTATAAAAGTTGTTTCAAGACTTTATGGGCTTCTAATGTTGATTGTGGTCCTACATGGCATATTTGGTATTGTTTCTTGTAGATGTTGTGGAAATATTTTGCAATCAAAGGAAAATGGATTATTTACGGTTTGTCTCTGCATTTGGACTTGTAGAAAAAATTCCACTTGTGCCTTTATTGAAGGCATATCTCGAGCATCAAAGGAAAGCATCAAAATAAATAGAAAAAACAAGAAGAGATCATGTTGGGTCACTGGTATGTTTATTCTTATTGGTGTGGTTCATGCTCCCTTGTTAGTATAAACTATCAAAATATTAACTTTTCATTAGACATATTCTCTGAACACTTCCATGTCTTATTGCAGAATTCGACAACCCCAAAAGAAATTCATTCATTGAACAATGTAATAAAGTGCATTGAAGTGCTTCACATCTATAATATTCACCAGAGCTGTTATTGATTCTTTGGATGTGGTTATCTTTTCAAAGCACACATGTACAAGAAGACAAGAATTAATATGCATGTCTAATTTCAAGTTATCTTATTATGAATAGGGTGTTCCCTTCCATAAACCTAACGACTCACTCTACTTATTTCTAGTGAAAAAATTTGGGACTTTTCATGAATTGTGGGACAATTCCAACCCCATAAATATTAGATTCTTATTTAAAGTTATACCCACTAGATTAGAACCTGCACAAGGAGAATTCCATTCCTGTTTCAAAAGAAACTGCAATCAACTTATACCATGCTATTTAATATTTTATGTATTTCTTCATGTCCTTGGCCTGTGACATAATGATGCAACAAGGTACCTTTCGTTTTCTATACTAACACTCCTAAACAATAATAAAGTATGCCCAAATTTGTCATTTCAAATGATCTATGCAGCTCACCTTTTGGTTTTTCAATTAGCGAAGTTGTTACCTATATTAATGAGATGATCTACAACCAAGGCCACAGTGACAATATCTATTAGAGTTTTATCTGTGTTCCACTAAAGGTGGTTTTTCTTTAGCAGCACTACAATACATTGCAGTTTCTATTCAGTGGAGAAGTGTACCCAGTAGTAGCCTTGGTATGTTTCCAAATGGGTTGAATTCACAGTAGACATTGTTTTTTGTTTTGAAGGTGTTTCTCCTTCAATATTTCTTCATCTTAGAAGATCCTTTCAATCTACACCTTCAGCAGATGCATACAGCCTTGGGGTACATGCTACAAGTTCCAGTTTCACTGTGAGGGTATAAAAATGATGAAAGAAGTGCATCAATTTTAGGCATCTTATGGTTGTTGTATGAAAGCATGCATGTCTAGTGTTTCCCAAACTTATATAAAGCCATATTTAGTATAATTTTATAGTTTGACTTAGATGCTCACTTTTCTTCATTTAGGTGTTTTTCTTAGTACTATTTTATGCACAGATTTATCTTTAAGAAAAGTGCATAGTAGAGAAGGGTTCTATATTTTGAGTAGGGGACAATATTCTAGGTAGGAGGTACTCTATTCTAGGGTTCTTCTGTCATGCATGTTAGGTGCTTTATCCTAGACAGAGTTCCAAGTTCCTACCTCCTTGACAAAATCCCTGCCAGACAAGACACCGGTGGACAAATTTCCAAGTCCCTAAATTTTCCAAAAACCCACTTGAACCTAGCTCTCTAGCCTAAAATCATTTACATTCCAGTTATCTCTTGGCTATGATTTCATAGAGAGAGCCTTCTCCAGTTTGGTAGGGCTATCTACCAAACTAAAATCTTGGTCTGTGGTTACCTTCGTCGATCTCCTCATCAACCTGGGACATTGTGGACGATAATGGAGAGCATGACAACTAGGGAGTGCCAAGGTGTTCTATTGAATGTAAGGTTCCCAAGTAATGGAAGAATGTAATGCTAGTTGTGAGGTCATGACTGCCAAGGTGTGTTATGGAATGCTAGGGCTAACATGTTCTATATAGTACAAAGACATGTCAAACAAGTTAAGATGTGCCAAGTGCTAAGGCATGCCAAGATGTACAAGGGTTCAAAGTCCTTGCCTCCTCTTCTTCCATATGTTATCCACTTATGACATTTCCTTTGCAATATTTGGTGAATTTTCTAGTTATAGGTCATTTATAGGTTATAAATGTCTTTAGAGTTTCACTTCTAATTGAGTATTCAAATCAACATATTGATTCTCTTATACATAACTATTTTTCCCTTCATGCACTTTTCATAACTTCAATAACCATTAGGTAGGGACCTGTAGCTTTGATGTTTATTTTCTTGTTTAGTAAAATATTTCCGAGACCTTAATTTATTGAAAGTTGTAGAATTTACAATTTATGAAGTTTCAAGGTCTAATTTTTAAAAGTATAATTTTTTAAAGGGTGCTAGCTCAATGGAAGAGCACCTGCTTTACAAGCAGGAGGTTGGTGGTTCGATTCCATCGTGCACTAACACCCATATGGAATGGAAACAATCAATTTTTGGTGGCGGAGGCTCTTTTGACTATCACCAATGAGCTTTGGTCACATTTTTTGACCCTTACCAAACATATGAAATGGTGATGGTCAACGAATGCCACCATATATATGCATCGATAATGATGACCCTCAAAGGTCCGTAACCATAAATCTTTGTTTTTTATATGAAATGGTGATGGTCGTTGTCCATCATCATAGTCATTATTCGTGACGGACCTTGAATGCCACCACAACACCTATACTTCTGGCAATGTAGCTTTTGGTAATGGTTAACGAACGTCCCCATATATATGCACCAATAGTGACTGCCATTAAAGATCCATCATAATAAATCATTGTTGTTCATATGAAATGGTGACGGTCACTATCCATCATTATAGTCAATATTCGTGATGGACCTTGAATGTCACCATAACACCTATATTTTTGGCGACGCCACCTTTGGTGACCGAAACTATGGTCTGTCACCATTGCTCATATGAAATGGTGACAGTCGCTATCCATCATTAAAAACCATTATTGGTGATGAAATTTGAATGTCACTACAACACCTATACTTTTCGCGATGCCACCTTTGGTGACGTTCAGTTTTTGGTCATAGAGGCTATGGTCCGTCACCATTACTCATATGAAATGGTGACGGTCACTATCCCTCATTATAAATCATTATTGGTGACAAACTTTGTATATCACTACAACACCTATACTTTTGGCAACTCCACCTTTGGTGACGTTCAATTTTTGGTGACGAATGCTCTTTTGACTGTCACCAATGAGCTTATGGTGAAATTTTCCACCCCTCACCAATGTCCTTTTGCCTTGTAGTGTTAGCCACAAAGAAATACCTCAATCACAACTCAAGGATGGTAATGGATCATTAGGTAAAAAGCAACAACATCGGGGCATACCTAAGAGTCTCCAAAATCCAACCCATACTCCAAGGGAGACACTGAATTTATAGGGTAAATAGGGTAGTTTAGGATTTACCAATAAAGGCCTTAGATCCAAAAATGGGGGAGGATAAGCTCTAGGGATAAGAGATAAGAACTTTAGAGTAGGAATTCTAGATATCAATCAATAGTAAGTGGTTAAAACCACCTTATAAACTTATGGAAAGAGAATATTTATAATTATTTTTTATTTTCCTTAAATTCTAGAATCGTCGCACCTACATAGAAGACAACATGCGTTGGTCAATGCAATTTCTCAGTTATGCAACATGAAATCAATGTACATTGCTAGAAGGCAGGGTGTGGTAGGGATACAACTAGGTTTTTAAGTTGTTTAACCCAAAATTATTGGACATTTTGGAAAAATAACCCTTAAGTATTTTCAAAAGGATAATTGCAACATGTCAAGGATGTTGATTGATCCATTTTCTAGGCCATTTGAGTAGATGTGCAAAAAATACATGTAATAAATTTCCCCCCTAAGTTACAGACTCAGAAGAAGTGGTTGAGTACTGAACTGATTTACTTTGTGACAAATTTGGAGCAAGAAAAGGTTGGTTTAGATCATCATATGTTACAATACATTATCATTATGATATCATTATTGAGGTAAGCATACCCATAGTCAACATATAAGCCAGTAAAACATGTACACTGATAAAAACATGTCATCCATTGATGAAAAATGGTGGACCCATGTTCAAATGACTTTCTGAATGATCATAACCATCATACTTTGTGATCTAGTATGAATCCTAAAAGTGCAGCTAAGATGGATGAAACTAGTTTCGGGGTTTTCTACCTCATCACTCAATAGTACAATTCTAACCATGCAAATAAATGTGTTGGAATCAAACATGGTAGACACCACCAAATTATTGACCAATGATGTAAGTTGTTAATAGATTCTAGAGGAACCACTGATAATGATAATGGCCCTTAAGGTACTACAGTATAATCCATAAGGAGTGAATGAAAGAGTTGAAGTAAAAAACCAGATAGAACCCCTCAGTCAAAGGTCAATGATGAAAAACGTGTCACCAAAATTGAGGAAACTTCTCAATGAGGTATGAAAGTTCTAAGGAACTGAAGGGAGTTTCTAATTCAACTTCCTAGATAATATGCTAATGTCGATTGGAAGTGACCTGTCATAGGAGGACCTTAATGTATCCCCCATCTATGACACGAAACAAGTATCAAGATTTGAGACAAAATGTAATGACCTAAAGTTGGTTCAGGAGAGGCAGACATGAAGTGAGGCTTAGGGTATTGTAGCAGATGTCAAATGAGGGTGGAATTTCTCTTGAACATATCGATGACACTAATATGGAGTTAGAAACATTGAATTAAAGACCCATAATGAAGGTGTGATGAAAAGTGAGGCAAGCAGATTTCCCAACCCGAAGAAGTCACGAAGATGAAGTGAAAGGGTGTCATGTTCAAGAATGACTCACTGCCCTTAACAGGTAAAATTCCTTTATTTTCCCAATTTCAAAACCATTTATGTCCATTAATTCTTTATTTTTGACAAGCTTGAGGAGGATAACATATGATTGATCTATAATTTCATCCTTCGGATGAATCCTTCTAAGTATTTATAATGAGCCATGAGAAGGATTAGTTTGGTCTCATCATGTTGGATGAATCCAACGTTGTTTAACAGTTTTACGAGTCAAATGAAGGTATAATGAATTGATTTTCATGTTTAGAAAGTTTGAAAAGAGGTGAAGAAGAAAACACCAAGAGGTTCATTTTCATCAATTTAGTCTCTTGGGATCGAAAATGTTGTTAAACACACACATGGCAAAGACAAATAGGAAAGATAAAACATGAGAGTACAATTTTATTAACAAACCATATACATTTACAATACATGGTTTGACCGTTGGGTTTCACATCCCAAGGTCTCTTGGACTTCCTTTTGTCTATTTTTCTTCCATCGTAACCCATTGAGGATTAGGTGTCCAACATTCCCCCCCTTAATCCGAAGGTTTATGTATGAGTCCAAGAAGAGAGTTGTAATACAAAATGTGCAAAAATGCATTGCAACACTAGGCTGAATGTGCTCTCTGAAATATTGGTATAAAGGGCGGTGGTTTAAGGATGACCACCAACACTGCAACACTTAGTGTAGTTCCCAGAACTCTTCCAATTCTGGCATGAAGCTCAAGTCTTCTGCTAGAGGAAGTGCTCCTGATGTTTTGAAGAGGGAAACCTTCAACCAATAAAGGGGGGTCTCACCCAGCATAAAAGGGATAAATTCAACTTGAAAAGAGAAGTCTCAACCTATGATGGTTTAAGCATGACCAACAACTCTGGAATGCTTAATGCAATTCCTGGAACTCTTCCAAAACTGGCAAGAAGATGAAGTCTTCTGCTAGAGGAAGTGTTCTCAATTTTGTTCCTGGAATTCTTCCAAAACTAGAAAGAAGCTGAAGTCTTCTGCTAGAGGAAGTGTCCCAAATTACTAATTGAAGGCATGCTGAGGGGAATCTTTGTTTCTAGCTACAACTCTAAAACTGGTGTGGCAGGGTGTGGCTCAAGCTCACTTGATGTGACTTTGAAGCTTGTAGATGACCATCATTTCCCCCCTGTCAGATACAAGGTGAGATGATGGAGAAAAATTAACTGCAAGACTGTTCAATACTCTAGAACAAGTTCTAACATGTGATTGGAATATCTTCTTGGATATTGATGCCCATTGCCAAGAAGCGATCCATCTAAGATGAATCTTTCTTCTTGCAGGAGGTTTATTTTTGAAGCATTTGTTTGAGGAATGACTGGTTTTATGACAGTGCTTACGTGGATGAAGATAAAAAATAGTGATTTTTCAAATGGCCAACTCGGTCACAATGTTGGCATTTCACAGTTTGTTGTTGTTGTTGTGGAAGAGGAGTAGAATCTGGAATAGTTGGAGGTGAACTATCATGAAGGAATCCAGCGCTCTGAAACTGAATGGGCTTTGAGTAGTCTGGAATATGAAAGGACAAATCCTTCTCATATCCAAGAACAATTCCGTTTTTTTGTGGACAAGCTCCTCCCAAGGTCTGATGATGGGCTTGGGAAGTGCAAGTTGAACTTCTGCATCTGCATGTAACCTTGCTACTTTATGGGAATCTGTTTCAATCTTCTAAACAAAAATAGGTTCAGAATGACTCCTTTATTTTAATTCTTCTTGTTGTAGTTCAGATTTGAGCTGCAAAAAATCAATTTTCTCTTGTGCATTTTGTAGACAAAAATAAATGTCTGTGAGAGAAACTTTGTTGATTTTTAATGTATCATGAGTAGTACACAATATCAAAGTTTTGAGGAACTCTAATACTTCATTGATTCTGACCATTTTTTCTTTGATGTTAGAATTACACCTTAAAAATTGATCACAACTACTACCCAATGAAAAAAAGTAATACCCACTCACAGTACATAGCAATATCCTTTACAAATGTGCAACAGATGATCAGTGTGCAACTAGTAAGCACCAATTACAATCCATTACATAAAAATATAAGTTTACTCGTGACTGCCACTATGTTCTGACAATACAACCGACTAAAATTTTCTCCAAAAAATATTACTATTAATAAACACATCCCTTGACTCTGCTAAACTCAGCTCACAAGGGGTAAATCAACCAGCAGGCAGTAAACTTGTTCCTTCTCTCTTCTAGAACAGTGTCCAAATCAGCACAAAAAAACTCTCCAAATGTGGTACCTTGTAGAATGTGTTTAAACTTTAACTAGCTGTAAATAGAGGGAAACTTGGCCCTTATTTAACAGAATTCAGCCATAAGAATGATGCCAATTCTTAGCCCACAGAGAAGCCACACTTTCAACATTTTAACTCAAGGGAAATTGTCCCTTTTCACAAGGACTTCACACTATCTCTGTTTAACAATGGAATTTGTCCTCATGGGCCCAGATTTGGATTTATGTGCTCAGACTATCATGAGATCTTTCAACCTAGGATAATTGCATGAATATATTTTTAGTGATGTATGCTACTACTAGAGGTGCCATGCTTCAGCTAGTTCATGATTCTCTATAGGACAAGTCCACATCCCTTTATCAATAATCCCCTTGACTGATATCACACCAGTTGTAAGTCACACTTCCCACAAATAAAAAATAGACTTAGATACTCTACCTAGTGAAAAGAATATACAGCCACACACACAGCCTCTAAATGGCATCCAAACTGAGACAAACGTGTTCTAGTATGGCAGAAATTGACCCAGAATACCGATAGACGAACCAACAACAATATATTAGGTAACTTGTCCCCTTTCTCTTCAGAAAACTTTTGCTTGCTATTTCTGCTTCCCAATAATAAAATTGAAATAACTCAACTCACTAAGAGGGTAAAAATAATGCCACTGATGTATATAAACTTGTGCCCATAACTTCTATGAGACCGATCTTGAGTGAATCAAAACATTTGAATCTTGAATAGCTTCTTTTTTTGTCTTAACATGCACCTTTGTATTACCTCCTAATGAACAAAAAAAGGAGATAAATATTCAAACAAGCACTTTACTCCACCGGCATCATAATGGTTGCAAATTTCCATAATGAAAGAAAGGCGTTTCACATAGATGTCCTCCTCAACTTTTTAAATGATGATATTAGAGGCCTCAATAGATATGTTGCCTCAGGCCATGCTCATTCCCTCAATAGACAAGCTCCAGCATAATCCCTCAAAGTGGTCATAGTAATGGAGGACTAGCTCAACTATATTAGTTGAAGTAGGCCCTCGCCTTTCATTTACTACTGCATGGTCAGCAAACGTTGTATCAGTATACAAGGCCTGTACATTGACCAAAGTCACTTGCATAGAAAGATCAAGGCAGTATTTGTTATGTCTAAAAATAAATTCCATTGCACTGCAACAAAGCCAGCTAGATGACTTCGTGGCAATGATCCATGATAAAATGACAGAATGTATTTAGCCCTCAAATCAGTTATATTTTAAGACAAATGTTGTGTCAGAACCTATTGTTCAGGTGCCATTACTCGAGAAAAGAAAGGAAGCTTTGGTGATTAGCAAACAAATGGCACTTGTTTTTGATGATTTTGACTTGGAGTATTACATAAGGCTTCTTTGAGATGATATCAAGCGCAACCCCAATTGCTCTACCAAATGCACCCCTAAACTGAGACTTACAGTCTATGGTAGGGAGGCCAACACTGAAGCATAAAACTTCTGGATAAACAGAAATATATATATAAATACGTTTATTAATAAATGAATTACAGATGATGATCATTTACAATGGGTTGCCTGGCTTATATACCGCCATGGGCACCCTTTGGGAAAGGGCATGATCTTATGATCGTGCCCTTTCATCTAACTAAACCTAAAATTAAACAATAAACCTAGAATTAATTAATTTTTTACATAACATTGCCTTCCTCTCGAAAGAATGCTTTGTCCTCAAAGCATACACAACGACATATGTTGTTGACAAAATGCTTCATTCTCCCAAGAAGCGTCTTCTTCGGTAAGTCTCTCCACTTGATTATATATTCCAAAATGATCAAAGTCACACACTATAAAAGATCTTGAATTAATATCTCAATTTTCGAGTTTTGGTGATGTGGATATCGGTATGGCTTTTTCATAGGTCGGTCTTGAAATACTTTTTCATGCTTCTGAATTAGATCTTGCATCTCTGGTGACTCTTCTTTGGTCATATTTGCAGATAACATTTCTAATTGATGACATTGTACTGCATAAGTAGGTGCTCTTCTTTGACTCAGCTTCATCATCTGAGATGATGACACAACATGATTTTATGGTGCTTGGAATCCATGTAGTTTGTACTTCTAACCTCCCCATTTGAATTTTATAAATTGTACTTGATGGTTGGCGGCATAAGTACCTAAAGTTCGTAGCCATTGGATGCCTAAGACTACATCTACTCCTCCTAATGGTACCATGAAGAACGGAGACTCTAATTTAAAGTCTTGAATCTGCAAATTGACTTTATGGAATTTCCCTACCTTTTCAATCTTCTTACCATTAGCTATCATCACTTTCATGTTTGGTAAGGGAAATGAAAATATATTGAGTTTCTTGGCCACAGTCGCATCTAGAAAATTGTGTGTGCTTCCAGAGTCGATGAGAACCACTACGTTGTTCTTCTTTATGTGTCCTTTTAATTTTAAGGTCTGAGGTTGTGATATACCTGTCATGGCTGATAATGACACTTGCGGAGTACTTCCTTCATCTAAGTCTGGTGAGAATTCTAGGGCGTCTTCTTTTTCTTCTATGTCATAATCTTCACTGTTTGAATC
This sequence comes from Pinus taeda, assembly GCA_000404065.3. Classification (NCBI taxonomy): domain Eukaryota; kingdom Viridiplantae; phylum Streptophyta; class Pinopsida; order Pinales; family Pinaceae; genus Pinus; species Pinus taeda. Next base: position 6 of record APFE031287743.1, on the reverse strand, counting down.
ATTGGT
>APFE031287738.1:5813-28730 GCA_000404065.3 Pinus taeda | reverse complement strand
CGATTGTTGCTAGACCCCTGTTGGGCTAGTAGGGATCGCCTCTATCCGTAGAGGGGATTTACCTATCCAACAGGAAGCATCATGCTATATGTGAGTCTAGACCTTGTTCTGTTATTATTTCTTTGGGTAATAATTTATACAAGATACCGGAGGTAGCCTCACCTACTGCCATCTCTTTGATCTCTACTAAGAAATGCAGTAAGGTCATCTACCATACTAGGAAATTTGTTTTCTTTTTGATTCGCTCTCAAAGTAAGGGGAAGGTTGTAGCCACATCCATGGCCCCTGGGAACGGTTCCTCCAAGCAGTAGAATTAGGTGGATACGGTCGTGGAAGAATACAGAGACATCTCCTCACCCACAGGGGTACCCTTGCATTGTCAGGTCAAGCATTCAATCGAACTGGCTCTCGGAGCACCTCTGCCCAAGGGGCCGATATATCACCACTCCATTATGGAAAATGAAGAGATTAAGCAGAAAATCCAAGAGTTGCTATAGAAAGGGCACATCCGACCAAGTTCCTTGCTTTGTGGGAGCTCGATTGTACTTGTATAGAAGAAGGATGGGGCCTCGAGGCGCTACATTGATCATCGGGAACTAAATAAAATCACTATCATGAATAGGTATCCAATCCCATGGATTGATGACCTCCTGGACCAGCTCAAGGGGGGAAAGTATTTCAGCAAGAACAATCTGAAGTCTGGTTATCACCAAGTTCCTCAGATGTATGGAAGACAACCTTTAAATCCAAGGAAGGTATTTTTGAATGGTTGGTTATGCCCTTCAGGTTGACAAATTCCCCTGCTACTTTTATGAGGCTAATGGATGACATATTTTGGTCCTTCACCAACTCGTTTGTGGTGGTCTACCTGGACGACATCCTCATCTTTAACAAGAGTTGGGAAGAACACTTGCAACACATTTGGTAGGTCCTTCAAACCCTTCAGCAGCACAAACTGTGTGCCAACTTGGACAAATGTGCCTTTGGCATGAGCCAGGTCCAATACTCGGGTTACATCATAGATGAGCGTGGAGTGCATGTGGACCCAACCAAGATCCAAGTCTTTTGGGATTGGCCAACCCTAACCACTCTAATGAAGCTTCACAACTTTTTGGGCCTTGCAAATTTATATCAGAGGTTCATGTTGGGATTCTCCCATATCACTTTCCCTTTGAGTCAGATTACTAAGGGCGGGGCAAAAGAAAATTTTTCCTGGTCCGAGTCCCAACAAAAGGTATTCATTGAGCTAAAGCACCGCCTCTACTCTGCACCGGTACTCACATTTCCTTACCTGTAATAGCCATTTGAAATCGAGACAGACACCTCAGACTATTTTATTGGTGCTCCTCACCCAACACAGTCATACAGTGGCCTATCATAGTGAGACACTTTCCGATACAATTCAAAAGTACCCCACCTATGATAAAGAGATGTATTCCATCTTGCAGGCTTGTTCACAATGGAAGCACTACATTCTGGGGAAGGATACGATCATCCACACCGATCATCGACCTCTTAAGTTTATACAAACACTAGGGAAGTTGCATAACGATCGCCATCAGAAGAGGTCTAGATATCTGCAAAAATTCCACTTGAACATTAAATACAAAAAGGGTAGCACCAATCATGTTGTAGACTGCCTGAGTCAACCCCCAGTTGCAGCACTAACTATTGTTCTCAACTCTTGTAGTCACGAGACCTCTAGATGGCTGCAACTATACAAAAATGATCTAGATTTCACCTTGACATACTAGATGCTAGTAGTTGGCAAGCAAGTTCCAGATTTCGACCTCTAGGATGCATTATTATGTTATTTCAGCCACCTTTGTGTTCCTTCAAGTGAGCATGCCATGTTGATTTGGGAGGCACACTACAGTTGGGTCGTAGGACACTTTTTTGTGGAGAAAACTGTGGTTTTACTACAAAAGTACTTTTCTTAACCCAAACTCCGATTGGATGTTTTGAAATATATCAGATTTTTCATTGCCTGCGCCATTTCCAAGCCAACCATCAAGAAACAAGGTATGTACACTCCTCTTCCTACTCCTAGCTAGCCGTGGTAACCCATATCTATGGACTATATGTCTAGCCTCCCTTCTACCAAGCATGGTAATGAATGTGTATTTGTGGTCGTGGACATATTTTCTAAGATGGATATATTGGTGGCCTATAAGAAGAGTATCACAGGAGAGGACACTACCAAATGCTTCTTTGAATGAGTATGGGTACATTTTTGGATCCCATAGATCATTATATTATATCAAGATAGTAGGTTCCTAAGCACACTATGGTCAAGCCTCTAGACATTATTAGACAACAAAATCACCAAATTGACTGCCTTCCATCCCCATACTGATGGCCAAACAGAGGTCATCAATAGGATGATAGTGCACATACTCCACATGTACAACTCCAAGCATCCTCAAACCTGGGATGAGAGTCTTCCATATGTGTAGCACAATTATAATAGAGCTTTCCATAGTTTGACTGGTCGCAGTTCCTTTCAAGTGGGTCTAGGATTTCAGCCATAGTGTCTGATTGATGTTTCGATGCCTCATTCGACTACGTAGACAAAATCCACAGATGTACTGTCTAAGGCTGATAAAGTGACCAAATTTATGAATGCATCCAACACATATGCCAGTAGGTTCACGACATCCTAGAGAAGTCAAATTCCAAGTACAAGCATCGACATGATCAACATCGGGTGCCACATAAGTTTAAGGTGGACAACAAAGTTTGGTTTCATTTGCAGAAAGAATACCTTACCAGAGCCCATCGGAATCTTAGATTACTCTAATATGGTCCTTAAACCATTACCAAGGTTGTGGGAGATAATTCTTTTGAACTCAACATTCCCCCATTCCTTGGCTTGCACCCAGTGTTTAATGTGGACCGCACTCGACCATACTTCCCACCATTATTGGAAACATCAAACATTGCAGAACAACTCACACCAATAGAGTTAAACCCAGACTGCATGGAATAGGCCATAACTAATTAGATTATGGACACAGGTCAAGAAAACTTGCCAACAAAAGATCCAACTATATCAGGTTGTCAAAGCTGGCCAACTCCTACACCAAGGCAAGTGGCTCACCAGGCACCAGGTTCAACAAAAATTTCCTCACCTCATAGAGGCTCTGCACATAATGGGGACCATCGCTTCTTAAAGGGGGAGGAATGATCCAGGTGAATATTGGTGTCAACCCACCTATCCCACCTACACCTCCATTCAATTTCATTTGTTTCCTTGTTTATTTCAACATTTACTATTTTTGCATGTATCCTACTGCTCTAGTGCTCCTTTGGGGAGGCCTGTGGTTATCTGTTGCATGATCTTCAAGTGCCATGATGCAAATGACCAAGTCTTCTATGCCAAATTTTACCGACATCGCGACTCTGCACCTTCTCCTCCTTTGTGCTCAATGCAACACAATCCTCCACATCTAGCTTATAGAGGTTCTTCACACAAGCCTTGATCTTCTTCACCTGTCTCATGGCTATGTGGCTTAGGAATGCCTTTCCTTTATTGAAGATCACATCATAACCACACTCTTATAAAACTATAATGAAGAAAAGATTATTCTTTGACCCAAAACAAACATCACATCCTTGAGTCTAAGAGGGGAGCCTGACTCCCTCTGAAAGGTGATTGTACCAATCTCGATCGCATTGTACCTTCCATCATCTCCCATATTAATTTTCATATGGAGATATTTATCTTCCAAATCTCTAAAAAAAACTCTATTCCCTATCATATGGAATGAGGCACCACTGTCCAAGTACCACACACTTCCCACCACTATGATGGCCATACATACAATGAGATTGAAATCAAGCTCAAACTCTGAAGCCAAGGCTTCACCTGCTACTCATCCTAATGTCTTCTTGTGTGGGCATTTCGTGGCATAGTGCCCAAATTCATGACAGTGAAAGCACTTGATTTTGGACAAGTCTTTCTTCTTTCCCCCTTGACTAGATTCTACTTTGGATTGGGGTTTCTTCCCTTTCCCTTTCTTTGCCTTTCTATCCAAGGCATAATTCTCCTCATCCTCTCCCTTGGATGAAGTCATGTCTCTAGTATTCCACCTTATTTCCACTTGTACTAGATCAAACCATAAGCATTCCCAACTTGGTAGTTTCTCCCTACCATTTACCAAATCTTGATAGCTATGTCAGCTTTTGGGAAGGCCCAAAAGGACTAGAGGTACCAAGTCTTCTTCAGGGAAATTACACTAAACCCGCCCATTTTATCATGACAGTGTGTAAACTTGCTCAGATACTATGGAATTGTGTCATTGTTCTGCATCTTGATACTTTGAAGCTTGTCCTTGAATGCCAACTTCCTGCGGTCGCTGCTAATATTCTCAAACAATTTTTTCAATGCTTTCCATATCACAAATGAAGTCTCTTTTCGGTGGATATTTGATACAATATGATCTGGTACTCCCTCCAATATGTTTCTCCTCACGTTGGTCACACCTTTCTTCCATTGAGAAAGCTTTTTGGCATCAAATTCTTGGGTTTTTGCTACAACTATCTTAATGTATTCTAGAAGGCCATTGTCATCCAATACTACCTCCGTGTGGTCCTTCCATGCAACAAATTTTGAGGTTCCTTCCAAGGCATACTCTAGCCTGAGTCCATTGAAATCCATCTTCTCAGTCATGAAGAAAACCTACAAAACTGATCTTCAAATTCGAACCTCTTGCAATGACAACTTTGAAATCTCTTCTCTACAATTATTCTAGCTCTGATACCATGTATAAATTAATGTGTACATTCAAAACTGCTCATGAAATTTACTAAATCACAAGACATGAATCTACTCTATTGATTTGCAGAAGTTAATTCACCATCTAGAACACAAATCATAGACATGCAAAAGGAAACATCACATATGCACAAAGATTTATCTAGGGGAAAGAAACTACTAAAAACCCCTTACTATATATGTATTGCATTAAACAGGGAATAGAGATGAAATACATATGCTTGCTCAAGTTTGAGCACACCCTGCAAATGTATAGTCTATCCCTCTACCTTACTGACTCACTCTGGCCAAAACTTAGCCAATTTTCAAGCCCTCCAATCTCCTATTTCCTTGTGTTGTTCTTCTCGGAAATTGACCCCTATTATTTTGGAATTTCCCACTATTGAAATGTGCAATTCCTCTAGGTCCTTCCTCTGACTGGATGCACCACTTGTACACATGGGAATATGCTACAAGTGATAATACAATTCCTTGGATTCTCCATCTCAACTGGGTAACTCGAATTCTATGCATGCAACAATTATTTTGGGCAGATTGATCACTTAGTTGGTTGATCACTGAGTGTGGTTGAAGTTCCACTTCCACAACTTGACCTCCACTAGTTCTTCTGACAATAACTCAAATTAACTGAAATAGATTGCTACAAATTAGAAATCAAACACACTGAACTAAACACAATGTTATATACCTAGGGGGGATAATATGGGGTACAAAGGGAGGTACCCAAGGGAATAATGTAATAATGGGATGGGCCTTAGTAATAAATAAGGTGGTTAATCCGTATCATGTAAGGGACCATAAGTAGTTAATAATAATGTAATGGGCCCATGGTATTAGATAGATGGTATTGAGGGAATTATGGTAATAACCCATGGTACTGTATGTATGAGGCCTATATAGAGGCTAGAGACTCCACATTGAGAGGTATCAAGGACTATGGTATGAATAGGCATATGGCTTGCGGAGTGTTCTCCTTCCATAAGGAGTAAATGTATGGTGTTGCCCTACCTTAAGGGTTTGATTAATAAAGCGAAGCATTTCTATATTTAGATCTTCTTATTTATTGGGTTATTTCTATTATCATATATTTTTGGGTTAGATCTATAACAAGTGGTATCAGAGCACTTTCTTGGGCAAAAAAGTGGATAATTATTTTTATTTTTACAGGATTTCGAGGGCGGCGAGTTTGCAGACCAGATATGTATGTTTTGGTGCAAGATCTACAAAATCTAATTGCATATTTGGATTCTATGTGAAAAAATACCCGATTTCAAAAAACAAATCGGTTGAATCGGAGTCCGGATGAAGGAGATATCGCTGATCTAAAAATCAGTGGGGTTGCAGACAATTTTTCAGGGCAACGAGTTTCCAGCATAGATATGTACGTTTTGGTACAAGATCTACAAAATCTAATTGCATATTTGCATTATATGTGAAAAAATACCCGATTTCAAAAACAAATCGGTCGAATCGGAGTCCGAATGAAGGAGATATTGTTGATTTAAAAATCAATGGTGTTGCAGACAATTTTTTAGGGTAGCAAGTTTGTAGAGCAGATCTGGATGTTCTGATGTAAGATCTACAAAATCTAATTGCAAATCTGGATTCTTTGTGAAAAAATACCCGATTTAAAAAAAAAAAAAAATCATTCGAATTGGAGTCCGGATGAAGGAGATATCGTTGATTTAAAATCAGCTCTTTTTTCAAAAAATTTGGTGACGGCGGGAGAGTTGTAGTGCGGATCTAAAATTTCAGTGCCTGGATCAGGATTTCTATCACATGGACAGATGCAGAATGGTTGTTCTATTTCTAAAAACAGGTCATAATAGGGATTCTGAGCAATATTGACTAAACTATGACAATTTCAAATTTTCGCCAAGTAAGTGATTGTTTTCAAAAAACCCTTCATGGCGATTCTATATTTTACAGGAAAAGATGATGGTCCTACTATTGAAGAATACATAAAATAAATAAAGTGAGTATGGGAAAAAAAATTGGAAATTTTGGGTAGTGTACCAATTTAAAGATGAGGCTTACAGATGGTGGAAATCAATTTACAACACGCAGTTGCCTGAACTTTCGGATAAAGAATTTGAAAAACTCCTTTTGGAAAAATGGTCTCAGGCTAAAAACAAGATAAGGGGAAACATGTGGGGTTATTTCCTACTGGTATATCCTTATTTCAAGTTCATGGATTGATTTAGAAGGAGAAAATCATTGTGTCTATAAATCCGAGTTGCAAGCAAAATCTCATAAATGTCAACTTGGCAAAAAAATTGCAAGTGCCAGCAAAACACATCGATAACACACAAGTTGATGATGAGGAAGTTCAAGTTTATAAGGATTTGAAGCTTTCTATGGATAAGTATGTGTTGCATGGTGATTTTTATACTTCAGATATGGATAACATGGATGTTGTTTTAGGATATCCTTGGATGGAATCTGTGGGTACTATCAATATTAATGTGCAGAAGAAATTCCTGAAGCTCTGGTATAAAAAGAAGAAAATTACATTGCAGGATTTTCCATTAAGACCCAAGCAGAGACTATGGAGGTAGAAGCACAAAGCTCTAAGGACACTTACACTTAGATGATGAGCAGTTGATGGTCGACAATCAAACACAAACAGAGGCTAAAGAGAAAAGGTTACAGATGTTTGACACATCAGATGAGGTCAGTGGTTGAAGGCAATATTGGAAGATAAGACACCACAGTAGGCACCACAACATGCACTAGATAACAGTCAAGCCCCAATAAGGGTGAATTAAAGAAAAAGAACACCATGGGTTAAAACTTCAACATATCATCACCCACATCACCCCGCAAGAAAACAACCAACAAGATGGCAACCAATTAGCCACAAGGCAACACCCCCGAATGACAGATAGAGAGGAGCAAAGCCACCTACTAGCCTTCAACACAGAAGAGCTGCCAAAAGTCAACTTCCACTCAAGCGAGCGAGTCACCAGGAGATCGAGGGTTCCTTTTTCTTGGATGGCTGAGCACAGCATGGTTCAGGGGTCTACTCTTTTGAGTAGATCTTATTATTTGTGTTCTTCCCATGTTTCGGGGATGAAACATGTTAAGGGGGGTGGAATTTTATATACCTAGGGGGGATAATATGAGGTACAAAGGGAGGTACCCAAGGGAATAATGTAATAATGGGATGGGCCTTAGTAATAATAAGGTGGTTAATCCATATCATGTAAGGGACCATAAGTAGTTAGTAATAATGTAATGGGCCCATGGTATTAGATAGATGGTATTGAGGGAACTATGGTAATAACTCATGGTATTGTATGTATGAGGCCTATATAGAGGCTAGAGACTCCACATTGAGAGGTATCAAGGTATATGGTATGAACATGCATATGGCTTGTGGAGTGTTCTCCTTCCATAAGGAGTGAATGTATGGTGTTGCCCTACCTTAAGGGTTTGATTAATAAAGTGAAGCATTTCTATATTTAGATCTTCTAATTTATTGGGTTATTTCTATTATCATATATTTTTGAGTTAGATCTATAGCACACAAGCTTCCCCAACTCGAATTAACTAAGTTAACTAAGTGACAAGTGCCATGTCACCTCAGTTAACTAACTCCAAGATTTTTTTTGAAAAATAAATTCAAAATTTCTCTAGTTTGACCAACGCAAAGTCAAATTGAGATTTCCTTGCTACATTTTCAACAAGAAATAAATTTGATTGTACAGCGGAATGTGAAACTAGTTTTGAGCAGTTCAAATGGTTGCTTACAAACGCTCTAGTTCTAAATATTTCAGATCGAGATAAAGAGTTCATGGTGTGTACAGATACTTGCAAGAGAGGACTTGGTGAAGTATTGATGCGGGAGGGAAAGGTGGTGTGCCATGAGTCAAGGAAACTAAATGAGAACGAATAGAACTATGTGACTCATGATCTTGAGTTGGTATTATTCATGCCTTGAATATGTGGAGGCATTATATTCTTCGTAGGAGGTTTATTTTTATGAGTGACCATAGTGGAATGAGGTATCTATTTGAGTAACTTAATCTGAATTCTAGGAAAGATAGATGGTTTTCTACCCTTAGTGATTTTGACTTTGAGATCAGATAAATTAAAGGAAAGGAGAACATGGTTGCATATGCTCTCAATAGGAGAGTGCAGGTAAACCGTGTTGCAGTTGTGAGCTCTTATGGGACAAATTTGCAGGAGCGGGCCTTGCAAGCAGGTCATCATGATGATAGGTATCAATAGCGTAAGCACAATTTACAATAGGGTCCAGGTGAATAAGATGTGGATTATCATCTCACATTAGATGTCTTGTTGAGATTCAAGGACAATATCTGTGTGTCCGATGAAAGTGACCTCAAGAAGCTTATCTTAAGGGAGTTTCATTTCAATCTATATTCAAGTCACCTGGGATATCAAAAGACGTTGATAGTTGTGAAAAAGTTCTATTATTGGATGAATTTGAAGAAGGAAGTGGCAGAGTTTGTTGCTAAATGTATAGACTATTAGCAGGTGAAAGATGCGTGTAAGCACCCAACTGTTTTTTTATAGCCTATTCTGATTCCAGAGTGGAAATGGGAGTTATTTTCCATGGATTTGATTACAAGTTTGTAAACTTGGTGTTGACAGTGATGGAAATCCGTCAACCAAGGGGATCTCCCCGATAAGAAGTTCCAGTCAAACCTCACATAGTTTGGTGTAGGATTCCAATATGGTATAAAGGTCTGGTTTCGATTCCTTAAAGATTTTCCTTGGTTCTAGCTGTCAGCACAAGAGAGTGATGCAATGGTATCTTCGAAAAGTTTGCCTGGTGAGTGTGAAATGCCACTATTTCTAGGTTCTCATACTATAAAAGGGGGGTGAAAAGTGAGTTTATAAGTGAGAGGTAATAGTACCACCGAGGAAGAGGGACATGTCTATCATTCATCGGAATAGTCCACAACAGACACAAAAGACATTACAACCAACAAAGAAGGGAAGGTATGTCTAACATCCAGTGTAATAGTCCACAGTAGATGTGAAGGTCGTTATAACCAACAAATAAAGAAATATTTGTCTAGTATCCTATGAAATAGTCCACAAGGATGGGACAACAATAACAACCATCACAACACATGAAATACAAACGTCCACAGAATAGTCTTACAAACATTCATAAGTCATGCATGAAGAACATGTTGGCCTTCAAAGGCTCCTGTTACTAAGACAAAGTTCCAAGACACATATTTACATTGTACATCACTAGCCCTAGTAGTGGGACATTGGACCCACTCCTTGCTCCTCAAAGAACTAGTTGATCTATCTAATGCCTTGGGGGAGGAGCCAAGTTGAAAAGTCCTTTTCTCATAAAATGAGGGGGTATATATAACCAAGGGGTGATGCTTACCCCTTGTGACTCTTTGAGTACCCTCATGATGTTCAACTTCCTATGACTTTTCAACTTACATGACTCTTTTGTTGGGTGTGGAGCTTGATTATCTTCTTTATTCAAAGGTATTGTTGCATTGGACCCCAATTTGTAATGGGGTAGAAATGTCGCTTGTTTTACACCGCCAGGGGGGGCAATGCTAATTTTTTAGAGCCCCCCCCCTGGTGGGGGTTCAAGGGCAGTGCCCCCAAAGCTAAAAATAGATGTAAAATTGCCTTGTAAAATGTTGTAATTTCGTAGTCAATCTGGGTCATTCATTAGGTGGAGATCTGATGGTAGAAGTTATGTTTAATTTAAGGCTTTTTTCCCTACAAGGAAAGCCCTCGCTATATATGAGGGATTTGTATTGCGGCTATGTATATGTGTATTCTGAGTGAGAAATAGAGAGGAGATTGTGTGAGAGCGAAGAGGGAATTACAACGGATCTACTATAGGTTGTATCTCTTCATTTTGTTGGCTAATATAAAAGGAATGATTGGTTGTTTCTCCGTGGACATAGCCCAAATTGGGTGAACCACGTATCGGTGTCTCTCTTGTTTTATGCGTTTTTTGTGTTTATATTTCTACAATATTCTATTTTCCTTTGCTCTGCAATAAATAATTTTCTAACAACTAGTATCAGAGCTGAAGGTCTATTTGGCTAATAAACTCGCAGGAGAGAAGGGTTCCTGGTTTGAGTGGGAGCAATGGCGGAAGATGGTAGGTTTAGGGTTGAAAAATTTAACGGCTAAAACTACCAATTGTGGAAGATGCAAATGGAAGATTATTATTTATCTGAAAGATATGTACCTACTATTAAGTGGAAAGGCAAAGAAGACAACGATTATGATAGACACATAATGGGATATTCTCGATAGAAAGGCACTTGGAACAATACGGTTGTGCCTAGCAGTATTGATAGCTTTAATATTTCAAAGAAAATGACAACAGAGGGTTTAATGTCAGCATTGGCAAAATTATATGAAAAACCCTTGGCCTCAAATAAGGTATTTCTTATGAAGCATTCATTTAATATGAAGATGTCATAATGTGGATCTATCGTTGATCATCTAAATGAATTTAATACAATTACCAGTCAGTTAAGTTCAATAGGGGTAACTTTTGATGATGATGTTAGGGCTCTATTATTTTTGTGCTCATTGCCAGGAATTTGGAATGGTTTAGTTATGGCCATTAGTAACTTTGTCTTTGGATCTAGTACTTTAAATTTTGATGATGTTGTCGGTGCAATCCCTAGTAAGGAAATGCGATAGAAAAGCTCCGGTGAGACATTAGGTAATGCTTTGACTGTAGAGACTAGGGAAAGAAAAATGGATAGAGAAAAGAGCCCAGGATATTGCAGAAGGTCAAGGAAAGATAGATCCAAGTCCATATCAGGGATAGTGTGCTTGAAATGCGGGAAGAAAGGACACCTGAAGAAAGACTGCAAGTCTCGGAAGGGAAAAGAAGAAGGCATGCAACAAGAAAACAATCATGAAGCAAATGTGACAAGTGATGTGTTGCAAGATGCTTTGATTCTTTCATTATAAAATATTATTGATGCTTGGGTGGTAGATTCAGGGGCCTCATTCCATGACACACTTCATAGGAAACATTTTCATGATAATGTTCAAGGATATTTTGGACAGGGTCATTTGGGTGATGATAAACCCTGTAAAATCATTAGAATGGGTAAGGTTTTCATAAAATAGCATAATGGAAACCAATGGCTATTGAAGGAGTTAAGACATGTTCCGGATCTAAAGAAAAATATAATTTCAATAGGGCAGTTACGAGATGAAGGGTGTGTAACTACTTTTATAGGTAAAACTTGGAAGGTCACTAAAGGAGCCCCAGTAATAGAAAAAGGAGAAAATGTTGATACATTGTATTTATGCAATGGTATTTCTAATTATGTTAATGCTTTAACCTCTACAAGAGAAAATACAACATTGTGGCATCATAAGCTCGGGCACATGAGTGAGAAGGTGATGTAGATTCTTCACTCAAGAAATTTGTTTCCAAGTTCGAAGCATGTTGATTTGGGTTTCTATGAGAATTGTGTTTATGGAAAACAAAAGAGAATCAAATTCCTCAAAGTTGGGAAAGAAAAGAAGAGCAAAAAATTAGAGCTTGCACATATAGATGTATGGGGACCTGCTTAGGTATCATCTCTCGATGGCTCTCATTATTATGTTACTCTTATTAATGATGCAACCAGAAAAATTTGGATTTATTGTATTCGAAATAAATCTGATGTATTTGATACTTTAAGGAAATGGAAATATTTGGTTGAAAATGAGATAGGAAAAAGGTTGAAGTGTCTCATATCAGAAAATGGAGGTGAATATTGCAACAAAGAGTTTGATAGATATTGTTTAGAGAATGGAATTCGCAGAAAGAAGACAGTTCTAGGAACACCACAAGAAAATGGTGTGTCAGAAAGGATGAACATGACAATCATGGAGAATGCAAGGTGCATGAGATTGCATGCATGATTTCCTTTACAATTTTGGGCAGATGTTGTAGATATTGTTGTTTATCTAATAAATAGAGGGCCTTCAAATTCCTTGGATGGTGGTATTCCAGAGGCATGGATAGGTAAAAAAGTTAACTACTCATTTTTAAATACTTTTTGTTGTGAATCCTTTGTCCACATTAATAAAGAAAATAGAACAAACCTTGAGGCAAAATCAAAGAAATGTACCTTTATTGGATATGGTTTTAATGATTTTGGTTATCGCTTTTATGATTATGAAAAACACAAAATCATTAGGAGTAGAGATGCCATATTCAATGAAAAGGTTTTGTATAAGGATCAGATGCAGGAAAAGAAACAAGAAAAAGAAAATAGAGAATACACAGTGCTTGATGAGATCACAGAAAAAGTGAAGGTGCCTGAAAATCATAATGATCAACAACCAGAACAACAACAACAACCAGAGCATCAACAAGCACCTCAAACACTTGATAGTGGTGTTCGAAGATCTATCAGGATATGTAGACCCCCTGAATGATACTCTCCTTCATTATATTATTTATTGTTAATTGATTATCGTGAACCAGAATGTTACGAAGAATAAATGGAGGTAGAAACCAGGAAGAAGTGGGAGAAAGCCATGAAAAAAGAGATGGACTCCTTGGTACATAACCAAACTTGGGACTTAGTCAGGTTACCTGCAGCTAAAACAACATTGAAAAATAAATGGGTTTATGGGTTGAAGGAAGAAGATGGAGGTAGAAAAATGTATAAAGATAGACTTGTGGTGAAGGGGTTTGCACAGAAAAAAGGTATAGAGTTTGATGAGATTTTTTCTCATGTTGTTAAAATGACTTCAATCATAACTATTTTAAGTCTAATAGTAGTTGAAGATTTGCATATTGAGCAATTAGATGTAAAGACAACCTTTCTCCATGGGAATTTAGAGGAAGAGATATATATGCAGAAACACAAGGATATGAGGTCAACGGGAAGGAGAAACTAGTGTGCAGGTTGAAGAAGAGATTGTATGGCTTAAAACAAGTTCCAAGGTAGTGGTATCTAAAATTTCACAGGTTTATGCCTGAATAAGATTATACTAGATGTCACTCACATCGTTTTGTTTATCTCAAAAGGAAAAATGACGAAAGCTATATCATATTATTATTGTATGTAGATGACATGGTTGTTGCAGGTTCTAACATGCAAGAAATAAATGTGCTCAAAATAAAATTGGCAAACTCATTTGCAATGAAGGATTTGGGTGCTGCAAAACAAATCCTTGGTATGAGAATAACTAGAGACATGAAGAGTCACGAAATTAACATTGTCTCGGAGTTAGTACATAAAAAAGGTGTTCAAAAGATTTAATATGCCTAATGCAAAACCAGTTAGTATACCTTTGGCTAGCCATTTCAAACTATGTAAGTAGATGTGTCCCAAGACTCAGGAAGAGATGACTTATATGTCTAAAGTTCCATATGCATCAACAGTTGGAAGCTTAATGTATGCAATTGTATGCACAAGGCCTAATATTGCACATGCAGTGGGAGTTATAAGCAGGTACATGAACAATCTAGTAAAAGAACATTGGATGGTGGTGAAGTGGATTCTCAGGTATTTGAGAGGTACAATAAATCAAGCATTATGCTTTGGTGGTTCAAACATTTCTCTACAGGGATATGTTGGTGCAGATATGGTAGGTGATAGAGATAACAGGAGAAGCACCACAAGGTATGTGTTTACTGTAGGTGGAACAACTGTTAGTTTGATTTCAAAATTGCAAAGTGTTGTTGCACTCTCAACAATGGAAGCAAAGTATGTTGCTTCTACAGAGGCTAGTAAATAAATGATTTGGTTACAAACGTTTATGGATGGATTTGGTAAGAAGAAAGAGTTGGGTAGGTTATACAGTGACAGATAAAGTTCCATTAATATTGCAAATAACTTTGCATTTCATTCCAAGGCTAAACATATGCATCTCAAGTACCATTTCATATGGTCTATGTTGGAAGATGGACAGTTGAAGCTGGAAAACATACAAACTAGCCAAAATACTGCAGATATGTTAACAAAAGTTGTAACCAGTGAGAAAATAATATTCTTCTAAGTTTCAATTGATCTTCAAGTATGATGATGAAGATGAGAAATATCCAGTTCGAAAGTGGAGTCATCATCCAACAAATGAAGCAGCAGTGAAGTTGCTATAATCAGTCTCCAAGTGGAAGATTGTTAGGTGTGGAGCCTGATTATCTTTTTTATTCAAAGGTATCACCTCATTCGATCCCAGTTTGTAATGGGGTGGCAACACTGCCCATTTTTGTGCCACTAGGGGGAGAACGATTTTTTAAACACCCCCCCCCCCCCCTAGTGGGGGTACGGGAGCAGTACCCCCAAAGCTAAAAATAGATGTAAAATTTCCTTGTAAAATGTTGTAATTTCATAGTCAATTTGTGTCATTCATTAGGTGAAGATCTAAAGGTATAAGTTATGTTTAATTTATGGTTTTTTTTCCCTAGAAGGAAACCCCTCGCTATATATATGTGTATTTTGAGCGAGAAAGAAGATCTGTTGTAGGTTGTATCTCTTCATTTTGTTGGATAATATAAAAGGAAGGACTGGTTGTTTCTCCGTGGACGTAGCCCAAATTGAGTGAACCATGTATATTTGTGTCTCTCTTGTTTTATGTGTTTTCTGTGTTTATATTTCTACAATATTTTATGTGTTCCATTGCTCCATAATATATAATTTTCTAACATATTCATATTAATAAGTGTCCATCGGACTTCCACTTTAATATACATTTGATTTACAATATACATGGCCCATAGTAGTGATGTGGCATATGACAACTCATGACATGGTTTGACATGACATTGCTGACATAGAATGGCATGATGATGTGGCAGTGTCAATTCATTGTTGCTATTGAGTGCTAGATGTGTTCTTGGATATGCTTTCTCTTCTCCTCTGTATAGGTTGGTAATGTAGGGTCTTCAATGATCTTCAGTCTTGGTAGGTGGTTGCACACTTGTGTTCAATCACTTGCTCTTGGTAGGTCCCCTTGTCCGTTCAGATAAAAGTGAGTCTTTAGGCATGCTTCCCTCCTTCTTATCCTTCTCCATCATCTCGCCATGACTTGATAGTGTACCTGTTCCTGCAATTCACTCATGATAGGACAACATTAATCTGAAAACTCCCTAGTCTAAGATGATGTATTATTATCCATGAACTGAGCCTGAGACAAGTGACAAGCTAGGAGAGAGGTCCCTGTAACTACGCATTACGTAGTTCCAGGTGACAGGGAAAGAGCTTGATCACTAATACTGCGCAAAGCGCAGCTCAGGCTTAACTGAGGAACTTTTTAGCATAGTCCCCATTGGGGAGAGAAATTGCTTAGTGGCCATTGGGAGTCAAGATTGTGCAGCTCAATCTAGTCGTCGCTGATGCATGGTGGGGATTTGAGAGGTCAGTTCTGCATAATTTTTAGAGGCAAGGGGGACTGGGCAGCAGAGAGGTATGGAGGAAAAATCTGTGCAATTCTTGAGGGAAATGAGCTCTGGTTGAGGGAAGGAATCTGCAGGAAAAATTTGCACAATTCCGGAGTCCAAGAGAGGTTGGGATATCTATGCGTTGTGGGGATCCAATAGGCAAGTGAAGATATTGAGGACTGAAAGTGTGAATTGCGCAGTTCAAGTCAGATTGGAAGGAACAACTGAACAATTCTGGGGGTCAAGCAAGGTTGTTGGGCTCTGGAATTGTGCAGTACAATTTCCCTAAAGGAAAGTGACTACATATTGCATAGTTCTACGAAGCAAGGTCACATTAATGAGGGTTGAGACTGCACAGTGTGCAGTTTAATCGAGGCCCGGTGAAGTTGATTTGCCCAGTCGGGAAGATTTTCGAAAAATGGCTAAGTGTGGGAGGAAGGTAGACTTGTGATGAACTTGAACTTGTGATCACACACTTAGAATACTTCGATGACATGACAACATAGACCATCATAGGAAAAACAAAGCATTACCCCCTTTGTGATTGTCTCATGAAAAGAACTGACAAGTGTGACACTTGAGATAGACTTTAGAATGACCGAAACGACACTTGTGTGATAGTGCTAAAGGCTTTGTGTATGAGTGAGATAAGTGTTTACATGGCCAGGACAACTCGTATACACAAAGACCAACTTTCAAAACCACTAGAAAAGGATCACAACATTACATATCAATCAAACATGCCAAAAGACGACAGTTAGCCCAACAAATGTAGAATACCTAAGGGGGGTATTACAGGGTATAAAGGGAGGTACCTAAGGAAATAATCTAATAAGGTGATGGGCCATTGTTAATAAATAAAGTGGTTAACCCGCATGTTATAGACATTTTTGGGCACTTCAACCCCAATCATAAATGTCCATAAACTGAGGGCTCCTAAGTCCCTAAAAGTGTTGCTTCACTGTCTAAAGGAACAAGGTCAACTGATTACATCATCTCCCAGACGTTCTCCACTGAAAACTACTCATAAATGGTCAAAACTGGACCATACTAAAAGCACAATGCAGAGGGTACGATGCATATCACCTTCCCAATGTATAGGGTGTGATGCATACTGATTTTCTCCTTTGTAGGGTGTGATGGTCGGGAATGGACAAATGGCAGGGACAAAAATGCGAGGTGGAAGATCATGGAATCTTCCAGAAGCTTCCCCTCTGACACTTGCCACTCCATTTTCGACCAGAGATGAGTAAGAGATCATCATTCTCCAAGTGGAAGCAGGAACTATCAGAGAGAAGACACTAATCAAGATCCCAAAAGATGACTCACCTCTCTGTAATCATCTATATATGGATCCCTCATCACAGAGATCCAGAGGCTGGAATTTTGTATCTTATAGAGAAGTGTTGTTGGTATTCTGGTGTACATTCACAGTGTTGGGTGATCTAGCTTTGCTTGAGGTGAAGAAGGGCTTCTTGGTTGGAAGATGATGCTGGGTCAGAGCACATGGTTGTAATCTTCTTGCTACTTTTCATCTGAATAAAGCTATTCTTGTTTCCTTCCATATGCTTGTGTACTTGTTTATATATGCATGTATATGGTTAATACACATTTGATCCTATATTATTTATGAATTTAGATCCTTATTTCTTGCATAGTAGTATGTTGTTGTGATTCCACGGGTTCTTCTGAAGCTGGGCAGACAAAGAAGAAGCGGCGAAACTCTATCAAGAAGGAGAGGAAATCGAGCGCAAGACTCAAGTTGGCCCTCTTGGTTCTCCTCTCGTCTCTTTTCATAAAAGGAAACAATAGTAGACTTTGATTGTTTGTTTCTAAGATAGCCACCCATCTTAGTGGGAATAGCAGCATCCGAGTGGAGACTATTCCCGGAAAACAAAATGGCGACTCCACTAGGGAGCGACTAGATTAATTGTTAGCCTATCTATCCTTGTTTCTTTTATAAACATACAGACGGAGCATGAAGTCAAGCCAGCTAGCCTTCGAACTGTATTTGTCATACAAATGCAAAGTAGATCAATGCTGCTTCAATCTATCTCCGTGTTTTGTTTATGAATTCAACAATATATCTGCAAGCAATCTAATTGCCCTAAGTGGTGGCTCTAGTAACCTCTTAGATCACCCCTATGTTTTACATACACTAATCTTTACTTATTCGGCCTAAACACCTGAACTAGATTGCAAACTGTGAGTGAAATCCCGTTCAAAGTCTCGCACTGCTACCATCGCACCCTGCCTTCAAGGTAGTCTGTATGCATCACACTTCCCGAGTGCAGTAGGTGCGCTGCATACTGAGTTCACTGTGTAACAGGTGCGATGGTCAGGGAGGGTTAACTTTACCCTCCGACTGTGGATTTTTCTCACTTTTTCAGTCTTATTCAAGAGTTTTGGTGTTTGTAGTCAGTGTGCTTCTGTGAAAACCCCCTTCTCTTGCATTATTCCACCTCCTTAGTGCAAAGAACTATAAATGTTTTTATGTATTGTGCGTCGTTTTTAGTTCTCTTTTTCAAAAAGTAGCATAGTCGAACTGTCGTCTCTAGATCTGAAAGTGTCGTAGCTGTCGTTTTCATTTTTAGAAAGCAATTCCATTGTTCTGGATAGTCGATTATATAGTTATTGTTGCATAGGATTTGAATTATTAGTTTTAAAGTTTCGAAAAGAAATTTCCATTTCAAAATTTTAAAGTGTCTCTCTTGCTTTCACTTCGTTTTGAAAAAGAATTTTGTTGAGTACTGTCGCTTTAAAAGTAATTCAATTTTGCGCATAGCTTTCTTAACGTCATTCACACATTAAGAGAGCTTAAAACAAATACATGCATGTGCATTTTCATTTTGATTGCTTGGCTTGATTTAGGACTGTGCATTTAGTGTGTGCTCTGTGCTCTGTGAAGAAAAGATTCTTGACTTTCTTCCCTTTATTAGCTAGGATTTTCATTGCTGAAAGAAGATCAAACGTTTGTTTATCATCTTAGACTGCATTTTAGGAGTTATACATACATCACGTGGTGAACCTGAAAGGAAAACTGTTAAGCAAGATCAACTTAAAATAAATTCAATGAATCTAACAACACTTTGGAACTTAACGCACAACATCTAGAGGTCTAGGCTAGAGACGCATTCCGGTGTTGTAAAACCTGGTAACTGTTGCTTTCAGTGTTGGTTGGGTGATTCCTCCACTTTGAGACGGCAAGTGCCAGTACGAAATTGTGCTCCCACGTACCATCGAGTATATATTGGGAGACCACAATAGGCTGCATCCTTTATCTTTAGGAAGCCGTGTATGCCGCCCTATCGATCGCAATGCACCAAACACAGCATTCGGGGAGATTGGCTACCGTACCGTAAAAAGTATTCCGCAGTTTTGCAATTGGTTTGTTAATCCTCTCTACCTAGATCTCCATAGAAGTCCATTTTGATCCTTTTCAGACTCCTTAAAAGAAAAGGTCCTCTGATCACTTGTCACTTTAGGCTCAATAAAAATCGAAGGCGACTAGAGTCATCTTTTGTTTTTTCTCGACTCTTTAAAATTGAAAAAACAAGTTGTGTCCAGGCGTCTAAAAATTTATTTTAATTGAAATAACGTCACAAATTCCCCTTGCTGATCTTCAGGTTGAGAAAATGGAGTCTACCAACCAAGGATTTCTCTGTGAAGGAAATCCTAGTCCCTTCTCCTCTTAGGGAGATGTTGGTGCACCCCATATGGCCACTTTGTCACTTCTAGGATTGACAATTGGTTTGCCCGTCTGGCTCTTCTCTACCTCTGTCATTCAGAATCCCGCAATTCCTGAACAGTCTAATCAATAACTAGATGACACTATAGTTGCCTCCCAACCTTCTATTTCATCTGATTCTCCTTCTCCTCATTCCTCTTCGCTTGATAAATACGATAAACCTAAAAATCAAGTAACTGAGAAGAAGAAGAAGCAGAAAGAGAAAAAGGAAAAGAAGAAAAAGGAACCAAAATCAAAAAGGAGCAACCAAGTATCTTCTAGTGAAAATTCACACACCGCACAGTCAAAACCTAAATCTCCTTGTGTCATTTTCAATGGAGACCACTATCACCGAGATTGTCCTTGCATCCCTCAGATCTTAAGGGACTGGTCTTCCCGTTTGCACAATCCGGTAGCATCAACCTCTGGCAATCATGTTGAATGCTCACCATCAACCAGTGAAAGTGAAGCACATGGACAAAGAAGGAAACCTAAACCTCCTTGTAAGTTGTGTGAAGGCATTCGTGCCATCCACCATTGTCCCTTCCTTGATGAGGCTAAAAAAATTTTGGATGATCGTCCGGTTTCACCGCTACGACTTCCTCCTGGATATAAAAAGCTCTTGCCAAGTCTTCCACCGATTGAAAATCTGGCTGGCCCGTCATTATGGTCGGCCGAAGCATCTATCGTTGAAATTGAACCCTCTGAACCCATACCAGATGAAAGTCAAAGGGTCGATATGGCATTTGACCCGGTCTTGCCTTCAGAGTGCTCATCTTTGAATGATACCTTCACTGAAGAGAAAGAGAACGATATCGTTCAAATTCTTTTCATCAACACAGACTCCGATGAGCTTGGGGCCAGTCCTCCCATTCCTATATCGCAGGAAGGAAGTTCATCAAATTCATATCCGGCCATCTATTTGGTCCCACCACCAAGCAACCTAGTCGTTTCCTTCGACTGGAATCTACTAGGCAGACCCCGTTTGCCAACCAGTGTACCATTCAGAATTATTGTACAAGCTTACAGAATGGTCATGGTTGGTACCATCATTGATGAAAGGCCTTTTGTGAGTATCCTTTCCTCAACTCCTTGGAAAGCGCTTGGTTTGCCATCGCTTTTGCCTGAAATGAGAAATTTGACAAGCTTCGACAAGGGAACCAGTCGACCTTTAGGGATCCTTCCAAATGTGCCCATTACTTTGAGAAGGAAAACTATTCACATGAATGTTATGGTAGTTCAAGGACCTTTAGATTATAATCTACTCCTTGGACGCAACTATATTTATTGCATGGGAGCCATCGTCTCCTCACTCTTTAGAGTAATGTGTTTTCTGCAGGAAGGCAGAATGGTCAAGCTTGTAGACCAAATGTCATTCCCCGGTTCACACATCACAAATAGTAAAATGCCATCCCTAAATGGTCTTTTCACGCAAGAAATTTCTCATTGGTCTCCAGTCCATCCACCTGATGAGCGCGAGTGATTCAGGAGGATGTGGCTGAAACCCAGGGGGCATGCACCCTGGTCTGTTTCGACAGGAAAACCTTGGGTATAGAGTAGGTTTCCACGGAGGATATATGACTAGTCTGACGAACTCGTCCTTACAGGAAAATGAGATCAAGCTGGAATAAGATACCTTCGTGAAAAATATGTGAGTGGAGTATCTCTACGCCACTCCCCTTTGTCTATTTCGGTAGACATCGCCAAGGGAGATTTCTGTCTGCGGATGGAACTTTCACGGTAACCTGGGAATTTTTCGCTATACCTGGGGGCATGCAAACCTTTTGTAAGCAAGTGAGAAATGACCAGCTAATGTTAGCTCTATGATTTCACTGACTTCAACCACCTCGGTCGGGTTAGTGGCCGAAACCATTCATCTTTGCAAGGGCCACCTGGGCACTGGCAAAGTAAAGGAAAAATTTTCCTACCTAGCCTTGGTGGTGATATTAGTAGTTAAGTAGAGAGGCGTAGTTGGTCGTTCCTAGCGTGCATGCAAGAGGCTCTGTGGAAAATCTTGAGAGATGTAAGCCACTTCAAAATAGCATCTCAAAGGAGACATTTCTTATCATACGACTGGCGAACAATGTTCTCGCAGAGTTCAAGCTCGTTAAAAAATAAACTCTCCACGAGCAGTTTTAGCGCATAGTTCAAGCTCGTTAAAAAATAAACATAAATCATGAGCAAATGTTTCCCCCAGCATTTAAACTCATTAAAAAATAAACTAGTAAATAACCATTGTGAATGCCTTATCGCCAGCTTTTGAGCCTTGGTCATGTTCTCGCCATCACCTCCACTCTGCTTTTAGCCGATCATTCACCCCCATATGATTGTTTACCCCTTCGAGGAACATCTACGAAAAGTGATTCTGCTAGCCATCCTTGTGACACTGCCATGTTTGGAAAATTCCAAATCTTACCTGGAATCAGCTGCTACCTGAAACCATCACTCGTTCCTCGAAAACGAGTCTTCTTTAAGCTCTTTTCACCTGACTCGTAAAATATGAAAATATTTCCGAGCGATTGGCCTCTCCAGCTTGTTAAAGGCAACGGAAGTGCTATCCCTCCTCTAGATTTTAATCTTTATGGACCTGAGGGATTATTACACAAAAAGATCAAGCACTTGTCTTGTTCAACTCGTTAAAACTATCGAAAATTCATCCCTTTTGTATTATTTTACACTTTTTCAGACTTAAGGGATTATACAACGAAAAATCATCTTTGGAGTCTTCTTTTCGTTTCTTTCAAACTCTCTAAAATTGAAGGAGACTGAGTTATCTTTGTCGTTAAAATCGTTAAAACCGAATAGCAACAAACTCATCCAAATGGACGAGAACGAGTTTCATTGTCGCTAGGCTCGCAAAAATATAGTGACAGGTTCACCCGAAGGGCAGATTATAGAACATGCATATGTTATCCTCCTCAAGCTTAACAAAAATAAAGAGGTACTAGTCAGCAATGACTGGGGAAAATTGGGAAGAAAACTTGAAGAAACTTTATTGGTAGCAAGTTGCTCTTGAACATGACACTTTCCTTCCGCATCCATGCCGGG